>VDFB02077800.1:0-44531 GCA_007258455.2 Sequoia sempervirens
TGCTACCAGCATATATATATATATATATATATATATATAATTTTAATAATATATATAAAATCCACTGAGAGATATCCTTCTCAATGCTTACATTTGTTCTCCACAAATGGCAATGTTTATAGCCACAATAAGAAAATGTTATATTCATTGAATCATCTTGTTGCATGTTGTTTTGCAACAAAAGCAGGAAGTGTTAATAGAATAGAAGATTTCTCAAATGATGAACTTGATGTAACACCCCTCCATTTTGTTCTTTTGATCGAACAGTGTTCATTATGTATGTATTGCTTTGTTAGCACGTTGGTTATAAACTTGATTACTTTGACCACTAATTGTTAAGCGATGAAAACATTATGTTTTGATATGATGACACTTTTATCAGATGTTACTATTTCATGTTATGGATTAAATTAGCATGTATGTGAATTATTGATGCTTTATGCTTTGCTACATCATTAATGATTAGATGCGTCAATTAGCGATGTTGTATTGGTGAAGGGGACAGGATCACATCACTCACATGCGAGCGCCCTATGATTCTGTGATTTCCTCTTCACGGTGTGTTTTAATATATATATATATATATATATATATATATGCATGTTTCGACACTCGTATTGTGTGCAAGATGCAGGTATAGGACATTGACTCCACCTGGGTCCACAGGTCTGAGCATGTCCCTTGTCCAAAGGAAAATGATTGGGAGATAGTAGCTAGGTTTTCTGTGTCGTGACATCACCCTAGCCATAGTGTGTCGTCGGGTTGTTAGTTGGGGTACGTTATTTTGTTGTCTCTTCTCCCCTTGCCCTTGTATTTAATTTGCAATTTAAATTGGTGCTTGTTTTATTTAATTGCTTTGTCAAAATAAATAAACGTGTGACTATCAATTAATTAGTTAATTTAATTCAATCAATAAAATAATCTAATCATGGATTAGATTTATTTATTGATAATTAAATTAAAACAATTGTGCTAGCATTAGTAAATATTGAGATCAAAAAAAAAATTGATTTTAAATGAAATTGTTAAATTCAATCTCTTTGAGGAAGAAAGGAAATGCAATTATCTTTTTGTAGCATAATAGAATTTTGTTTAAAATGAATTTCATGCAAATTGAAAAGGGAAATAGAATTGTTTTATTAAATTTCAAAAATGGAAATATCTAAATTGGAAATAAATTTTGGTGGGTGAACTCAAATTACGGGTTTGACAATTTGGAGGAGAAAAATTGCATAAGGTAATTCATTTTGTTTTGAATTTTTAATTTTGGAATTTTGGAGAGAAAAGCTTGGATTGGATTCTTTTGAAGAAAATTGGTGAAAGGAAGATTGGAAAAATTGGAGAAGCTGAATTCAAAAGCAAGGGCAAGATCTCCATTAACAAGTCTTCAAGCTTGGAGAAAACACAAGGTTTTTGTTTAAATTTTGTGCAATTCTTATTTTGAAAATCATTTAGAAGTTGTTTAAATTTGTTAAAGAATTCAAAATTTTGTAGTAGAAGAAAAACCCATCATGAAACTCCATTCAAACTTGAATTTAAATTCTCTAAAGATATTGTGGAAACAAAGAGATTACAATTTCATCTTCAAACTTACAATAGAAAATTTGAAACAAATATGGTAATTCAAATGGATTTTCTTGTGAATTTTTGTTTGCTTTGGAAGATCTTCATTTAAATTTGCAAAGGAATGAGAAATCTTTATATAACTGGGCTAAATCATGTGTTTTCATTGGTAATTTATTTTGTTTTCGGAGAATGAGCATTTGCCCAATCTGGGTATGAAAAATTTTGTATCTTGATTCCTTCCATTTGTAATTTTAGATATATATATATATACCCAGTTGTATAAATATACATATATATATATATATATATATATATGGAATCCGTTTTTTTTTAATTTTCTTGAAAAACAAATTTATGACTGTGTATTCTAGTTTTACCCAGAATTGTTTTGTTTACCAGTCATTTATCTTTCATTTTTTTTTGGGTGAAATCATTTTTTTTCCATCGCGTGGGGGTTTGAGGAAGGGGTTCCACCCCAGGGCAGCGCCATTGATGGCGTCGGCCGCCTATGGAGGCAGCGCCGACGCTGCCTACACAGGCCGCCGCCCCCATCAATGGGGGTTGCGTCCCCTATTCATAACAGGGCGCGGCGAAACCCTAAACATGGTCGCAGTTTGTTTTATGAATTTCACCTTTTTTTTATTATATTTATTAAATACATATAATATTTTATATTTAATACATATAATATGAAGTTTGTTATCAATGTTTTTATTTTATGAATTAAAATATAATTTATATGTATATTTTAATATATATGTTATATATAATAATTTAATATTATTTATATATAATATATATATTATAATATGTGTATATTATATTTTAATAAAATTTGCTTAAGTAATTATTATTCACATTTAAACATTAATTATATATATATATATTAAAATATCTATATATATGTATATCTGATTACATAGATATTTAATAAATATATTTGTATATTTAAAATGTGATTTATTTTCTTAAAAGAGAAGAAGTATTTAATTTATATATGAGATATTTGTAAAGGGATAGACGAAAATTTGTTTATAGAAAATCATGGTATAGCAAGGAAAGATTGATCTAATTTATTGTGTGTATTGCGTCAACAAGAATCAAACGAATAATCAAACCCTTATGTGATTGTGCAAGAACATAGTGTATTTAATTTGATTAGTGCACTATTGCGTTGAGTGAATTGGATTTACAAAATCCTAATGTAGCATATTTTATATTGCTTGTAATGCTTCCTCTTGGTGTGGGGCATTCTAGTCTGTACTATGTAAGTCTTCCAGATAGGATTTTCTTTTATGGGTTTTGGGGTTGCTATCATGTCAGTCGACCTTGTTTGCCTTGGGTAGTGCGTAATTGTGTCATGTGTTGTACCCGGTTATCATGAATGGGCTATGTTGGATTTATGTCACGTTTAGGGATTCATTATCCCTAGGTTGCACTTGAGTACCCTTTGGTTGTGGCATAGTTCCACGTGTTGTCTTAGAGAAGTGGCTTGCATTGAGGGATGACACACAAAGTGGTGCCAGGAGATCTTAATGTAAGTTGGTTAATTCAGTGAAAACTTAAACCAATTAATTAGTATAGGTGGTGCCAACATTTAAAAAGATTATTTTTTCCTCGCTCATGGACGTGAGTGCTTGTATAGACTTGGGATGAGACGAGAAGGCCTGGAATGGCAAGATCGTTATCTTGTCCTTTCAAAAGATAACTAATTCAGCATCAGTTTGCATGTAGGGCTGGGAGTCATTAGAGGTTACCAGGATATCCCAAGATGGGGGCTGGGACCTAGGAAGACTTGCCAGGATATCCCATGCGACAATATGATGACACTTCTCCTAAGTCAACATTATGTTAGTATTCGTGATGTGATCATTCTATTAAATCTAGAAGCTTTGTAACCCTTATGTTATGTGATGTCATGTTCGTGTCTTTCACAAGTCGAGTCATGTTGCCTATGTTTAGAGGTTGTTGGTCTTGACCTGAAATCCTTGTTACTATCTCCTAGCATGGGGGGTGAGCCTTCAGGTATCACTTGGTTGGGTGGAACGTGCACCTTACTCCGTTGTTTTCGGCATTTTCTTATGTGGCGAGACTTTTGTGTTGGAGAGCTCGTGGGATCCAGTTGCTACCTTGGTTTCATTTATGTTAGTTGCTCTTGTATTTTATTCACCCCTCATTGTTATCGAGGTGGAAATTGTAATAAGCAATCATGTTATTGATTTACCTCATTCTGGGAATGAGTGATGTAATTTTAATTGTACAACTTCTGTTATTGGTAACCGTGAAGGATCTCATGGTCTTAAATGAAAATCTCTTGTATGGAATGTATGTGCATTAATTATTTAAGTAAATGTTGTATGTTTCATTTCATGCATGTTGTTTTAATTTATGAGTTAAATAATCTTTGTCTTGTAACCCTAGGGGATTGTTGGCTTTGCGTTGTAACCTTACATGTATTTGTAATTAAACCAAAAAAAAATTGTGCATTTGTTTTGTAGTTTGCAACTTCCCCTAGGGTTGCATGGTGGGGCATTACACATGATCTAGAGTTATTGATCAATAAAAATTGAAGGGTCGTGTCAATATTTCCAATGTTCAGATACAAGTAGGTCTTGTCAATGGAGCTCTAGGATACATTTGAAAGATTGTCTACAAACCAGGAAGTATTCCACCTAAACCACTAACATATGTGATGGTTGAGTTTGACAATTATTCAGGAATACCATTTGAAGATCATCTTCAAAATAAAATCCAATAACCCCAATACAGAGGGGCATAACACTTCAATTTCCATTAAGATTAGCATGGGCATTGACTATACATAAATCTCAGGGATTGACCCTTTCAAAAGCAACAATTGATATGGGACTAAGAGAAAGAATGTAACGCCCTGTCGTGCGAACCCCAAAGGACAATTAAAACAACAATTACTATACAATTTATAAAAAAAAAAAAACTCTAAACATAAAGGATATGTACAATAAGTCATGAGTCGTGAAACTTAATTAAAAAAAAATCATTAACACTTATGTCCCTTGGGGTACACAAGGAGTCATTATGAATCTTAGATCCACACAACGACAATAAAGAATATAAGCCAAAGACATCATCCATAACAAAGTAAACATTTACAAATATAACACATACATGGTGAAATCATTAATAAGAAACCATCTGTGTACGTAAATACAACATATACATGATTAACTCAACACATAATGATAATCTCTTATCGTCATATAAACTCAAAGGGAACAACTCCACAAATACAACACATCGAATAACAACTGCCATGGACCAATATTCAGACAAGGTTTACCAAGATGAAATACTACATTACATCACATTACAATGTTCAAGAGGTACAATGATACAAAATTGTTTCCAAACATGAACGGAAACCATACAATAGGATAACATGATACAACTGAACAAATCAATACAAAGTACCATAACTGGCTCCAAGACGAATACAACTCTGGAGTCACCGCAATAGCACCAATCCGCACCTCTCAATCCTCGACTAGGGACCCAATGGGGTGCTTAGCATGTTCCACCCGACCACGTGGGTCCGAAGACCCACCCCCCGTGCTAAGGAACTGACAAGAAAGAGACCGTGACCAAGAACGCCACAAGATAACTCCAATAAAGGATAACATAGTAAAATACTCCAATAACAACGTTAAGAGTACATAGATCATAACGACAACAACAAAGACTCAATCACAATAACTTAAACCATAAATAACATCATAAATAAACCAAGGTGATACCATAAACCACATGCTAAGAAAACCAAAGAGACAATCATAATATGCTTCCACATAAATCTGAAACACAATCAAAACACACTTCTAGAGGCAACCAATAACAAAAAGCACAAGGGCAACAAGTGGAGAGTGTCATCGCATAACTTACATGGGTTATCCTGGCCCTTCCTCCAACCTGAGGCATCGGCCCCCATCTATGGTTATCCTGGCCCTTCCTCCTACATGAGGCGTTGGCCCCATAGGGTGACTCATGCAGAGTCGTTAACCTCTCTTGAGGACGAGGTAATGACCTTGCCAACCATGACCTTCTCAGCCTTCCATTAGTCTACAAAATCCCTAATGAAGATGAGGTAACCATAATTTTTAATCGTGTTATGTGATTACTACCCATCCCTCCTAAATTCATTTGTTATGTTTTCACTTGATTAACAAACTCATTCATGGGTTATCCTATGCACTTCCTCTTAACCGAGGCGCCAGCCCCCACGAAGAGCCACTCTCCCTAGAGACCCAACAAACATCTAAACCAAGGGTTTTACCATCATAATTATAACATAGAATCACAACATAAAAGCATGTGAGGCATTACCCATCTCGCTAACAAGTACATAATAAGAGTCTCACAAAGTTTCATACAACCCTTTTAAAAATAATGATACCAGTATCTTGCCATGTCAAGAGCACATAAAATGAGGAACATTGACCAACAATAAAAACAAGCCTCTGGAAGACTCTCAAAAGGCTTACACTAAGGTTTCCTCATCAAAGAACTGACAACAATAATTGCAAGGCTCCAAGAACTATTTTCATTTCAAACATAAAAAGTAAATACCTATTTACTAATTAATTCACAAAGCAATTTTACAAGTTATTTAATTAAATAAAATAATCACTAGTCACAAAAAAAAAAAAAAATAGAGAGCAAACTAATTGTTTACTCTAACCTAAATACATTAAAACCATTCCTTAGATTTCTTCTATACTTTACCTTTTGAAATTAAGGCTGAAACCTTTCCCCTATCTTAAAGATATCTCAATTGTCCTTACAACATTTCCCACATAAAATCCATGAAAACAATTATCAATACATACTATTTCTATAGAAGGAACTTTATCCAACAAATGAAGTCATATTATAACCATCACATTCAAATAGATCCCTAACTCATTTACACATCTTAATCATTCAATAATTCACAAATAATTAAAAACACTTATAAATGTGTATATATATATATATATATATATATATATATATATATATATATATATATATATACATATAAACTAAGTTCAATATTCATATAATACAGATATTATTGTGGTACACATACTTAGATAATCAAAGATTTTAATAATAATATAACATCTCCCTTAATCAAATACAATCTTATCTCAAGCCTTATCGAATTAAATACAACTGATTTCACTTCTTATCTCAGGTTGCATTGGATAGCAATAAGATGAATAGTTGCCAACCTAAAGTCTATGTGTCAAACTTCTAACATTAATGGTATCAATATAAATAGTAAACAGCGACTAAAAATACTCAGTAAATGGGATATATCACCCAACGTAGGCTTAAGTTACTCTACTATTTAAATGAAATACACAACATATTCTATGAGAAGCATCGATGGAAATTCACATATGAACTATAATACTACTCAACCAACAAATGCAGTTGTAAGCCCAAAAAACTCACACATAAGGTAAGCATCAAATTTCAAAAGTAGAGACGGTCATAAAAGGAAAACAATTTTTTCAAGATTGATAATAATGACCAGAGGGGAGTTTAGCTATCGAACAAAATGAAATCGGATATTCCACGTAGCATCAAGGCTGCCACACAGCGACTCAAGGGAGAGAAGGAGAGGGTAGGATTGAAGAATAGGAGGAAAATGATGGGGATATCACCCTACATATTTAATCTACCTCATAGTCAAAACAAAAAAAAGTAACCAGCGAATGCCCAACATAATATCGAATGTCATAAAATACTAACTTGTGAAACATTTCAGTTGAAATTCCCAGCAGTGAGGAAGGTACGAGTAAAGGAAAGAGTGAAGAATATTGATGATACTTGAAGAATCAAACAACAACAATATGCTTGCACAAAGGAACACATTCTTCCATAGGAGGCTTACTAGCATTCAGGCACATGTAACAATACAGATCTAGGTGGGGTTGCGCGCAACTCACACATATAGTAGCCTTTATTTCATTACATATAAAGTGGTTGTTACGAGTGCGTGGTTGACCTACATGCCTATGCTGACTAACTTAGAGACGCCCTAAACCTTATCACTCAATGCCAATTATACCGATGGTGTCTATGGATCAAATAAGAAAATAGGCCAAGTATTTTTCATTTTTAAGGCACACAAAGGATGCATGGTTGTTTGGTGGTGCCGACTTGGATGATGAAGGCCGATCTCAATGGAAATCTTAAGTTGAACTTCTATCAAGTCTATATTACAGTAACATGATTTTTTCTAATTGGTCACTATCTCAAAAACATGAAGAATAGACATTTGATTGTTGGTTATTATGGTGACATGCATGATACAACCATCGCTTGCAATAGTAAGCCTATTAGAGGAACGCAAATAAAATGAATCTCCACTCTTTTGAATGATAAAACTGAATCAACATCCTCAGGCCGAATGGAGTTGTGGGGGTGAAACAAAAGCACGAAAGACAATATTCTCAATATAGAAACAACGAATTAATTGCAATACATAATGTGCAATCAACGTGATACACAGACCAATGATGTACCGGCTAAATCCCCTAATACGTAGGCATTGATAGCGCCTTAATATGACACTATATCGGCAAGTATGAAGGAGTAGAGAGGGCGCCCGATCAAGGTTGGCTAGATGTTGAGCCTGGAACCCATAGCTGTCATTTTCTGCTAAGTGGGTAGGCTGAAATAAAATCGCCATAGGAAAATATTGGTAATGGGTGCCCAAGTCGAAAATGGCAGAGGAAGGCGTATACCAAAACTAGACGAAGTACATACTTAAATAATTTAAAGGTCATGCAAGAAATCAACACATGAAAATTGGTTAAGTCTTCTTCTATAATGTTTGAAATTATGCTAGAGCTTGAATTACTGACCTTAACGAGTTTTCTTAGGATGTGCTTGCATAGAGAAGTAACTCAACTGCGGGAGCTCCCAGAGTGTGATATTGCTAAACGACTATCCACCGTATGGAGTACAAACCCAATCACCTTATCTCTGTCTGCTACCCTTCGATTCCCTGAGCCTTGCCTGCAAAGTCCCTACCAAAAGGCCCGCGAGATTCCTTCCTCTACCCATCCAAAAATAAAACAAGTCAAAAATCTCCCGTAAGCTTCTAATTTTGTTTTATTTTTTTATTTTTATTTTTTTTAACCATCTCATCACAGTTTTCATGTAAAAATTTCTATCCTTTGTGCTTTTCTCTTTCTATATCGTCAATCCTCATCTGTTTTGATATTCATTTTTATTTTTATTTTTATTATTTTATCTTCTATTAATACCTTTTCACATTTTAGTTCAAAAATCTTATTTCTCTATTTCAAATTACTTAATTAGAAGAATTATATTTTCTTGCTTTATTCACCTTAGTTTGCAAAATCTTATCTTCAAGGTTTATGGGAAAACACGTTTTCTTCCATATCCAAATGGTTATCTTTCCAACTTTCATTTTGTTTTACTATTTATCATTCATAAAATTCTATTAAATTTATATTGTTTTAAATTACATTATTTTCTCCCATTTGACAATTACCCCCATGAGATATCCACTTAAATATTAATCTAATATTTTACAAAATTGGCTTATTAATTATTGTTTAAATTTAAATTTTATTTGAATTATTCCTTTAGCAATTGTAGATTTTATTAACTAATTATACCATTTCATTTAACTATTAATTTCACCTCACAATACATTAACGCAAAAAAACACAATAAACACTTACTCAAATGCACGAAAACGACATGACCACCAATCAAACAACTTACTTGGATGTCAAGAACAACTGAAACGGAGAGACACTACAAAGAACATGATTGACATTTGTGGCAATATCTTGTGTAAAATCTCTAGAGAGTCTGAGAATAATGCCACCATTCACATATGACCGTTATGAGAAAATGAAAAAGGGTAAACAACTTGCCAAGCGCAAGGCTAAATATAATTGATGTAATATATTTTTTTTGTTCAAATTTGCTTCAATGGGTTTGATACCAATGTGGTTTTCAAGTGTTGTAATTAATTGTTAACATTTTATATACCATTGTATGATTTCATGATGTCTATCAAAGAAAAGTAAAATATCACAAAATGTTACATATATGTAAGAAAGACATGTTTATTTATTTTCTTCCATTCCACTAGAACTTACATTTTAAATGTACTTAATTTATTTTTTACATACATTTTCCTAAAAGCACCTTGTTTAACCTTGCATCATTTTTTATATGGTTACAATATAATGAATACATACATATGTGTGGTTATGTTCTTTTTCATGTTTAATTTTAAACTTTAATATTAATATCAAATATTTAAAAAAAAAATATTGCACTTAATAACCTTAAAAGAAAATCAAGTCTATATATATGACTTGAATTTAATATATTTTGAGTTTCTTTGATATCATAAATTTTCTTAATGTTTACTCTCTTATATGCAATTTTCTAATTAGTTGGAAAATGTATATTTTTTCCTATTTAATACTAATGCCAAAGAAAATAATGATTTTCCTAAAGGTGAGGAAGATGCCACATAATGTGCATACATCATGGGTGTCCATTTGGTTGTCAAAGTATCACTGTCATCTTCCATTCAATTCCCTCCTTCGTATAGAGGAGTTGAGTGTCAGTTATTGGTTGAGAGAGAAGATGATCAATAGAATTAACAATAATGGACCAAAAACCAGTCAAAAAAATTGATAATTATGCTATGTACTTTAACTTTATCTATGAATCCAAGGTGAAAATGAACTTAGATGTAAAATTTAACAATCTTCAAATTGAAATTGTAGATTTTTGTGACTGGTCAGTTTTCCTATACCATGAGGTTTGAGATCTTTACCTTGCAAGATGCATTTAGAAGGTCACTATTAAGCCAATAGTAGCCATTAAAAAACAAGCATCTCCTTGACCATTTTTTGGAAACTGTCTATTAGGATTTTGGTGTCCATGTCATTCCTCATTTCACCTTTATCTTGGAGCAAACCAAGAGCCACCAAGGTACTCAGTGCTTCACTTAAAATGTTAGAGCATTCATCAATGATTTCCTTAAGCTTTTGCAGACTTTGTTTAGCAATCTGTAGTTTCCACTCTAGCCCTTTCACCCATGACTGGTAATGAGCATCTAAAGCACTGGGTATAACCTGGTCTGCAGCCAACTTTTCCATGTCTGAATTTAACATTAATTTCAGTTCAACTTGGTAATTATTTTGTAACCTCTCCTCCTTTTCAATTGTAGTGAACTCTTCTCCTAAGGTGGTTTTCAAAGAATTCATTTCTTGGAAGCATTTTATGGATTTAGTAATAACAAGGCTTCCTTCCTTAACCAGAGACTCAATCTAATCATCTACAACCCTACTTAGACTTTAAATTTTTTTTATTTTAGTTAAGTCCTCCTTTCCAACCACGATGAGTGATTCTATAGAAGAATCAACCTGAGAGAGACTGGGGAACAATCTCAAAAATAGACTTTAGGCATTCGATCAAGTTTCAAACTTGGGATTTCAACTCATTTTTATTTTCTTTATCTTTCTTCAATCTCTCAACCATTCTGGCTTCAAATACTTGAAAATTTTGAACATCTCCATCCTTGGTAAGAGGACAAGGTCTACTCTATTCACTTCAAAGTCACCTACAGCTGCTTGAGAAACATCTCTTTGCACTGAAGGGTGTGCAATTTCTATCTGGAGCCTCCCAGACTTTGTATCATCTATTAGCCTAGCAATAGTCTTTAACTTCTTAGGTTTTGGAGTTGAAGTTCTCTGCAACAGCTGACCCACCATATCCTATTTAGGAAAGCTAGGCTATATAGCTTTTATTTTTTGTGACAATGAATCCTCCAACCAAGTTGGAGTTACTAAAACCTTGGTTCCCTTAAAGCCTGGAGACTTGAATAAAGTCCTAGTGACTGGAGGAGTATCCTTTGTAGGTGCAACTCTTTTTGTGACCTCTGAGATGTACCTACCTCTCTGATGGGTGATTCATCTTGGGAGGGAGAGGAATTGATATTCATAGTTTATAAACCCTCCTCTTCTTCTTCTCCTTCATAATTTTCTTTTACCAAAGTAGGTACGCTGAAAATATCTTATACACAGGTTTGTGAGTACACATTTTTTTGGTGGTTCTTCATCACCACCTCCTTGGGCTTCAAATGGTAAGGACTAAGAAACATTTCTAACTAATTGCCTGCTAGTAGAGGCTTGAGAATTTCCTTCAACCGGTTGTGCATCTTTAGACTTAGTATGATGATGAAATTGCTCAGTTTTCTTCTTTGTTACCCATTCTTGTGTTCTAGCAAAAACATCAGTAGTTTTTGCTTCAATGGTTTCCTTCTCTTTAAAGTTCCAATCCATAGTAGGGATAGGTTGGCTCTTTATCAATTCAATATACATTGGGTCTACCATGTCAAACCCATCTTCCATGTAATGCCCTACAAATCCCACTTCAAATGATAAATGATTATATGTTCTACTGACAATCTCTTCTAGCTTCTTCTTCTAACCTCATATTCATCGAAACAGTCAGCCCAATAATCTTCAAGACTAGATTGATGGTAAAAATTAGGGCTCAACTTCAATTTATTCTTAATACAATCCTTTAAATCAAAGGGGAGCCACTCATCATATGAAGGAATGTTGTACCTAGATAGTTCCTTCTCAATATTCAGGGCATCTAACATTGATTGACAACTATATGTACCAAAACCAAAAGGGAAATGGATTGTCAACCTTTTCCTATCTTGGCATAATCTGTTAACATCTTCCAATTGCTTGCTTACCTCAATAATCACTCACTTGTCTTTAGGATACTTGGGAAATTTTATAGGAAAACCAACATATCCACCAACCCTAATGTATGAGAATCTCTCGAACTGAATCAAATGGCTACCATTAAAGTAAAAAAACTACATGGCTTTAGGTGATAGCCACATTGCATGACACCCTTGTATTTTTCTAATTATTCTCTTGGAGAAAGCATTATTCAACCTTCTAAAATGTAGAAATCTCTTTTACAATTGGATTTTATCATGATAATCATAAATCAGTACTTTTCCTAGAGGAAAATCACTTGGCCTTAATCCAAGCCAGGGTCTAGTGCTAGAAAGGGCATATATCAAGTATGAAGACATAGAAAAATCTGTGAAGAGTGAAGAATTTCATTAACTAGTGCAAGTGGTCACTAATAATCTCTATCCAATCTAGGAATTGGTCTCCACTCAAAATAATTTGTATGAATAAATACATCCACTCTTTGGATCCATGAACATTTTTCATTTCCCCTTACCCTATGTAACAACACCACAATATTGACCACTTCTACAAAATGATTCATGTGCAGGTTACGAGGCAATTGGGATTTACCCTTTTTTGGTTTGGCCAACCAATTCTTTGCTATCACATTCCTATAAACCCCTTTCTTTTTAGTGAATTCAATTTTGCAATGCATCATGTACATCAGTGAATACTCTTCTCTCTTTGTAAGCCTTAAGTAAGACACAAATGTGGACCTCTGAACGAACCTTCAAAACAAGTCTATTTTCTTCAGTTCTAACCTCCTATGTCTATGAATTATAATGCCTTGTGCATTCTTGAATAAGTTTAGGGCATTGTAGGGCTATGGGAAATGCAACGGCTTCAACTAACCCATTGTTTATTACTCATTCCATGATGGGCGAAGGATTGGGCTTCTTGAGTTTGCTTCATAATTCATCTAAACTACCAAACCCTAGACGAGTATCACCAATTTTGAGACCCTCATATGTTAACCCAAATACATATTCACAACCCGCATATTTAACCTTTTCCATGGATTATAAATAGTAGTTTCTAACAATTGATATTTTTGCTACAATGCAGGTAGAAATAACCCAGAGAATAAACCGAAATAGGTGAAATCTAAAATTACCTCAATGGCGGACCCTACAGCTTGAACTTCACGTCTCCTCCAGCTTGTCTTCACATAATTTGCAATGAGAATTTTTTTCCAACACTTTTAATTTATTAAAGCTTGATTTCACAAAAAAACATGGAAGTAGATGAACATTTAATTCCCTAACTTGCCTCATAACATGTGGTATTTGTCATGTCACCTCTTCCAATATAACTGTCTTTCAAAAATTTGAAAACAAACGTCTATAAGCGGCGAAGTGGGGAGTTTAGTGAACTTCACAAATATGTGCTTGAGTTCGAACATCATGGTGAAACACCACTCAGAAAAATCATCACACAAGAAGCAAAAGAAAGTTTGACATAACATGTGAAACATTGCCTAGGTTCAAAGTAGAAAAGCGATGGAAAATAGGCGCAAGCGGCAAAGGGAAAAGTTTTACGAACTTTATAAAACACCACTTGGGTTTGAACTATGACCTAAAACACCACTTACATAAGACTATGAGTCGTTTATATTTAAAATAAAACATGGTAAAAAATAGTGGTAACAAATGTAAAATTTAACAATCTTCAGATTGAAATTCTAGATTTTTATGACTGGTTAGTTTTTCTATACCATGAGGTTCAATAAATTTACCTTGCAAGATGCATTTGGAAGGTCTCTATTAAGCCAACAATGACCATTAAAAAAAACACTCTATGTGATGAGCTCGGTATGAAATTCATGAGATTTTTTAAGGGACAATCACATATTAGTTATCACATGAGACCACCTGAGGAATGATTGCTTGCTACTTTAAAGTTCAACTACTCCATCATATTCATGATGCATCAGTTCATGGTAGCATTCAGGTTGTTACATACACACTATGGGATACCTACATTGTATGTTGTTAAGTCCAATGTGACAATTAAAGTTTGAACTATTCTTCATGATAGTGATAATAGACAGTTACCAATGCACAAATGGTTAACTAACTAAAATTATTTTTGAAATATTAGTTAACAAATTTTTGCAAAATATTTATACATTTTATCTAGACTAAATTCAATTTTTAAAATATTTTTTGAATATTATTTAAAAATTATTACTATTGCATAAATGTTTAACTAAGTGAAACTATTTTTTTTAACAAATTGAAAGTATTTTTGTTCTAATCAAATGGAAATGGTTGATGTTGATGTTATGTTTTGTTATATACAAGTTGATATGATTTTAAGTTAATCTTTATAAAATCTAAAATTAGATACTTACAAAGCTATCGTTAATCAAAACATTAAATTATAAGTTTGGGGAGGAATTAAATCACTAAATTTTAATGTGTAGCCTTATATATGGGAATTGAAATAAACAATGCTAGAAAATATAATGAAATCATATATATTACTTTTGAAATGAATGTTAATGAAGATGTAAGCATTTTTTAAGGTAGTTATTTAAAATGAGTTAAAAAACCTACTAATTATTTATTTTTTTATATTATATATAGAGAGATCAAAAACATAAGCCCCAAGGCATCACCAGGGAACGAAAAGTACGGCTCAAGAGAGGCAAGGCCTCACATCAAGAGCACACAGAGAATAGTAGTACAAAAAATATATATACAACCTATGCACAGCACGAAGAGAAGCTGATACAAAACATAGCAGCCACTAGCATAAAGTTACATCGATGCTATCAACCCAAGCCACCCAACCCAAGGCACCTTCCATCTAGGCAATGTGCTTGGTCTCCTGAATCTGAGCCAACATCAGGACCTGTTCCTTGTTAACTTTCCTGTTGTTCTTCACTTCTTGGGTCAGGATCTTGCATGTTTTCTCAAAGAGCTGCAGATTGTCCATAGTCTGCCTCCAAGCATAACCTCCTTGCATCTCGTATATGAAGAACGTGGCGGAGCCATTTTTGAGGAACCTTTTGAGCTTCTCTTTTTCAATCAACATAGTAGTGCGGACCTGCAAAAAAAATTTAAGGTAGATGAGTTTTCGAAAAGACTCAGTAAGAATTCTGGGATTACTCTGAAATCTCTCTTCATTTCTACATTTCCAGATTTGCCACAAAATCCCCGAGGAGAGGATTTTCCAAAATAAATTAGTATCATGTTTCAAGCCAACGATATGCCCGGTAATAATCTCAAAGATGTTAAAGAGAGAAGGATACATAATGCCAAACATCAGCCAAATCTCTTTAGCAAAAATGCAGTAAAAAAGAATGTGTCTACCAGTCTCGGGTAACCTGCACATGGGACAAACATCAGTACCAAGGGGATCTTTTCTGATAGGGAGTCTATCAAGAATAACCAGCCAGTTAAAACATTTAATCTTAGGTTCAGTAGGACCTTTCCAAAGATTTTCAAACAAGTTCTTCCACGCACGGGTGTCTAAAGAAGAGTACCAGACCTTGTTAATGTGATCTATAACGGCCTCAGAATGCCCAATAGTGTTATAAATGTTTTTGGCTTTGATTTTGTTAAGCACAGTCCCATCAGGCCACTTGATGCTTAAAAATCTGTGGGAGTCAATTTGACAGGAGGTCGGGAGATTTCTGGTGGCTTTGCGGATCATACTATACGTTTTCTTCTGGGAGCCGGGAAGGTTAAATTTGTTACTGAGAACCTCCCAGTCTATTAATCTGTCATGCTCAAATAAATCAGCCAATTGGGAGATGCCTTTGTTGTTCCATTGCCTAGCCGAGCAGCCCTGAGAGAGGGCGAGGGGCTTGCCAGAGTAATTCAGGTTCCACCAAATGGACCTTTCACCATAAAGATGGGCATCATCATGGAAGGACCTGTTAGTTATAAAATGTTTCACAAAATTCCAGGCTTTCCAGATGGATCTAAAAATAGCAGATCCTTGCACATTCACGGGAAAATCACCAAGGACAAGATCATTAAAAGGAAGATTCTTCCAAGACTTAGCTATCTTGGGGATACCTCTCTCAATGTTATTTCTAACCAAGACCTTCCAGGGATCATCACCATCAAGAGAGTGGAAGATCCACTTGGCGGCCAGGGCAATCCCCTGGAGCTTAAGATCCTTCAAGCCAAGCCCCCCAAGGAGTTTGTTGGTGTGACACCATTCCCACTTGACCGCATGCATTTTGTTCTTGCCTTTGCCATCAGACCAGAGAAACTTCCTAATCTCTTTTTGGATTTCATAGATTTGATAGTTACTGAACATCCAAGCTGAGGAGTAATAGATATTATAAGATGACAGAATTTTTTGGCAAACCTGCACTCTGCCGGCCAGCGACAGGGCCCTGTTATGCCACTTATGGAGCTTCTTCACAATCTTGTCTTTGACCCAGAACCACATATCTTTAAGGGAGGGGTCGATGGAGAAGGGAATACCAAGATACCTCACTATCTTGTTAGGGCCACCCCATTGAAAGTTATAGCTCTTGAACCAGATGGGTGGCTGCTCAACCCACCCAAGGCAGACAGACTTAAGGTGGGAGAGGCGGGCGCCCGAGATTTTGCAGAAAATGCTGAGTTTGTGATAAAGGGTTTCGAAGTTGTCAGCCGTAGCCTCAAGGAAGATCGCGGTGTCGTCCGCGAACTGGCAGTTAATGAGCTCACTGTCATTGGGAAGAGATATACCTTTGACAGCCGGGGAGACAGAATTATCTCTAAGGATGTAATAGAGGGCTTCAGAAGCGATCACAAACAGGGCAGGGGCCAAGGGGCACCCCTGTCTGATGGATCTTTCAAGAGGAAAAGAGTCAGTAAGGTAGCCATTCACATCGACCTGCGCGAAGGCATCTTTGAAAAGAATTTTCACATAATTGCATAAAATACTGGGGAAACCAAAGGCTTCGAGCATCATGGAAATGAAATTCCACTCCACTCTGTCGTAAGCTTTCTCGAAGTCCAGAAGGAACATGACAGAGTCCTGTTTAGAGACACGGGCCCAACTCATGGCTTCCTAGCCGGTAATCAAATTTTCCAGGATATATCTCCCTTTTATAAAACCCGTTTGAGTAGGGCACACAAACTTGGGCAGAATATCTTTAATCCTGAGGGCCAGAATTTTGGCAAAAATTTTATAGGAAACATTGAGGAGAGTAATAGGTCTCCAGTTCTTGATGAGCACTTTGTCCCCATCCTTGGGGAGCAGTTTGATAATTCCCCTGTTAATAGAAGATCCCAAGGAACCCGTAGCAATGGCCTCGGAGTAAATATCCAGCAGGTCATTGCAAATCCAATCTATATTGGCCTTGTAGAACTCAACAGGCAGCCCGTCCGGGCCAGGGGCCTTGTCATTATTAAGCTCCTTAATGACATTTTCAATTTCTTCAAGAGAGATCTCTTTGGACAGCTGATTAGCTTCAATCGCGGAGATCCTATTGGGAATGAGAGAACGGATCTGGTCTCTCAAGAGGGCAGCATCCTCTGAATCCTCAGAGGTGAAAAGGTTGCGATAGAAACTGGCAAAGGCCTTCTTGATATTATCCGGATCATTAATTTCAATGTTATCAACAACAAGTCTTTCAATATTCTCATTAGAATGCTTTTGTTTGATGAGGTTGAAGAAGAATTTGGAGCCTCTGTCCCCACACATAAGCCAGTGAGCACGGGATCTGACCATGGCACCCTTGACCTTGACCTGTTGATGTTTTCTAAGGGCATCTTTAGCCTTCACAACTTGCGAGATAAGCTCACAATCGGTAGGGTTGGCCTGGATATTCCTTTCGGCAATTTGCAGATCAGAGGACAACTTCTTTTCAACAAACCTAAAGTCTTTAGACCTTTTTTGCCCTAAGGTCCGCAAGAGATTCTGCCAGGAAAGCAGATTCAGATTCCATCTATCTAAGTGAGACATGGCAGGGAAATTTTTCCTGTTTAAGATGCTAATGATACGGATGGCGCAAAGGGTGTCTTCATCACTGAGCAGATTAGTATTAAGAAAGAATTTGGGGTGGGGTCTTTCGCAAGGATAAGGGGAGCTATTGATCCTGATACAAGAAGAGATAGGGTGGTGATCGGAGAGAGAGGTGGGGGTAACCAGGACCGTACGACCAAGATTATCAGGGAGAAAGGAGAAAAAGTTCTTGCTGGCATAGAAACGGTCAAGCCTTGAGTAAATCCTAAAGGGGGGCTGCTGGAAATTACACCAGGTATGCCATAATCCGGGGTGAGAGTCCTTAGCACCGGATAAAGGATCAAACAAATGTTTGGAACTTAACATCTTGCACCATTGCATTTTTTCAGAATCTTTCCAGGCAAACGGCCGGCCACCCAGTTTGTCATCCTGAGATTCAACCATGTTGAAATCTCCCCCAACAAGCCAAGGAATGTTAGGGAGAGCGGTTAACCAGTCCCAGAGACAAGCTCTCTCCTTGCAATCATTCGGGGCATAAACAGAACAAATGCCAAATATAAAGTTATTGACGTTGAGAGTGACCCAAACCGCCCTGTTGCAGGGGGAGGAACCATTACCAGAGATAAACTTGGCCCATTTGTTGTTAATTAGAAGTGCAACACCCCCCTGCCTCTAGGGTGGTTGGTAAAAACTTTAATAGCATTTTTCCAAAGAAAATTGAGATTGACATCCAAGATGTATCCAGTGGCCTTTATTTCCTGCAGCATGAGGAAGTCCAAAGATTTACAGGTTTCAAGGAACCACTTAATGATCCACTTTCTGTCAGGGGATTCAAGCCCCCGAATATTCCACGAGATACAATTCATTGGGGAGTAAATAAGGAGGGAACACTGAGTTCAGGTGTACCTGCCAATGAAGCCACCGCAATGGCCTGGGAGTCACCCGTTTTTTTCTTTGAGGGGTTTTTATTTTTGGAACCTAAGCGTCTCCCTCTTTGCTTGGCCATGGGAAGGGCATCTCTACCATCATCGTCATTCTCAGAATCCTCATGAGATACATACTCCAGATCAACAGAATGTTTCTGAGTGAGAGAGGTCGAAGCCTCGGAAAAATTATTGGCCGGGATGATTTCTAGCATACAATCATCACCAAGTTCATGAAACACTTTAGGAGGGAATCTTATGGAAGGGGGCGGGTCCTGAGATCTGAAAAAACATTCCAACATATCCGAAGCTGAAGGGGTAGGGCTGGGGAGCGATTCTTTAGGCTCGGACACGACGGAGTTGACGGTGACAGGGTAGGACTGAGAGCAAAGGGTTCGAGAACCATCAGCTTCAGTATTGGTCTGCTTATTGGCCCTTCGTCGTCTCTTGTTAGAAGTTTTAGCAACCGCAGTGAAGCCGGCATTAGGAGCATTATCCACGGGAGGGAAGGGATCACCCTGGAGCCCAGAATGAGGGGGAGCAAAGGCGGAGGATGGGTTGCAAGGCGCCAAAGGGGGGTCGAGCTTTGCGGGTGGCTCAGACGGAGGGGCATTCTCAACTTTCATATCCGGGATAGGGTTCCCAACGGATGGTGAACTGCTGGGGTGCGGGGTTTTGGCGGGCAGGGGTTTCTTCTTTATGATAGGGCAGTCTCTCCTTAGATGCCCTTCCCTTCTGCACAGAAAGCAAGCGTTTAGACCCCCTAGAATATCAACGGGGCACACAAATTTGTCCTCCGAAATGCAAATATTGATTTCAGGGGGGATTTCAAAACCAGGGTTCAGAGAAATAAGAACTCTAGCATCCATGTGAGGGACCAGTCTAACGGTATCGTCCATGCGGATGACCTTACCGAGAGGTTCAAGCAACTGCGGGAGAAACCGCCATAAGAAAGGTGGGATCTGTTTGATCACAATCCAACGCGGGGCCGAAAGCGCGAGGACTTCCTCATGAATGGCTTCCGGCGACCACGCGATGGCGCGGAAAGAGGTATTTCCGACGGTCCAGTATTGTTTCTTGAGAATTTCCATTTGGGTTTCATGGGAGGTGAAAAAAATAACAAACAATCCTTTCTGAATCTGTCTACAGAATGAAATATGAAAGCCAAGCTTCAAGTTCCAAAAATTATGAAACCAATCATCCATAAATTTCCTTGGCGGACATTTATCCAAATCGACAGCAGAAAAAAAGATAGCAGAACTTTTGAGTCTATTTTTCTCCTTACAAATTTCAGCAAGCATTTCGGGATTAGGAGAAATAGAGAGAGATGTGGGAGCAACCCCACAATTCTTACCTTCTTCGGTGGTTTCATTAGGGTTAGCAATGGAAAACCTCGCACCCGCGTCGATGGAAACCCCAGCTTTCGCCACCGCCTCAGAGAACGTTTTGGGTCTCGACTGCAGAGGAGAAGACTCGGGAATGTTTGGGCTAACGTTGTCAGACGCCATAAATGTTAGGGGAGCCGCCGGAGGGGGGTTAGGGGGTACGGCCTCTGCCGAACGGCAGAGAGAAGAGGATGACGATGATTTTAACATAAATGCTCATAAACACCTAACCTACGCAGGAAAGAACACACCTGGTATGCCGCCTTAACCCGGATTTCGAGGATCACGCAATTTAGCATCAATCTTAATCACAACATCTACTAATTATTTATTAAACAAAGCATTATTATTTATTAGAATGTGTTAAAGAAAAAAATATCTTATTGTAACTGAATTATTATACTATACTATTATTAAATTTTAAATTATTATAGTTAAATTTTTTTCAAATATTATAATTTAAATTAATATAAAATTATTTAGAATAAATTATAAAAAATATTACATTTTAAAATATTTAATATTATATAATATATTTATTATTAAATTATAATTTATATACGTATATATAATATTATAATTATATACATTACAATTTACAAATACTATAATTATAATAATACATTAATAATTTTAATAATTTATATTTATATAAAAAAATATGAATCACACAATATTATTTATTATATTTTATAATAGGGGTTGGGGCCCTAGCTCGATTGGCTAAATCTTTCTTGTTGTAGGAGGTTGGTCACGAGGTCTATTCTCCCCCACCCCCGTGGTACCGGAGGGCATGTCGTGCCAGCACCACCGATCATGTTAAAAAGTTTACCAGGCGCACTACAGTTTATATGGGGTCGTGCTACCCGATTCTTACAGTCTAAAAAAAAAATTATTTTTTATAATAATAATATATATTATATCATCATATTATTTAATTCTATATTAATTATTATTATTATTTTAAAAAATTAAAAAATAAATAAATATAAAATTTTACTATTAGAGTTTAATTAGAGTTAAGAGTTTAATAGGGGTTCAGGTTATAGTTAAGATTCTATTATGATTAGGGTAAGAGTTAAATTAGTGTTACGTTAGATAAGGTTTCACTTATGTTTAGGATTTAATTAGGGTTAAGGCTAGCATTAAATTAGGGTTAGGATTCCAATTAAGTTGTAACTATAATTCTAATTCAATTAGATTAAAATTAATATTTTATAATATTTATTAAATATTATATCAAAATTTAATTTAATATTATATTATAATAATTAACATTATTATAATATTATATTATTATATTAATCTCTTACATGTTGCATCATGACTGCTACTAGCATACATATATAAAATACACCAAGAGTTCTCCTTCTTGAGGCACCTATTTTCATCTTTTTTTCTCAATGCAATAGGCGCCTCGATAATGATAACTCTCACATATTTTATATATAGTAATATTTAATATATGTATGCTAGTATAAAGACATATGTCCACATATGTAATCCAGCATATATATATATATAATATCAAAGTTTATTATTTATTTAAGTTGATAAATTTTAAAATATAATATGTAGTTAGTTGATTACATAACCAAAAACTATATATTGTTTAGATTGTAAGAAAGAGATTTGTATATTATTTGAAGAAGAAAATAGAGAGATGAAAGGAATGAGATTGAGTTACAAAATTAGAGTTATAATATTGTAATATTATGAAAAAAAGGACTAAGTAATGTGGCTATCCATGATATTGACATGTCATTTTATTATTTTATTTATTGGTACATGTAGTTTGAAGGATATATTATTTCACAATTAAGTAATTAGTTGAAAAATAACTAGCACGTACATATATTTATTACTAATATATATAAAAAAACATCAAGAGATATCCTTTTTGAGTCATCTATTGCACTTTTATGTGAAAAAATGATTTAAAAATAGGCATCTATATATATTATTAAAAAAAATTAATTAATTTTAAATGTATATATTGGGAAAAGATCTTAGAAATATCTTGGTTGTTAAATAAAAGATATTTGTTGTGTTAACTGGAAGTTAGAAGTATTTGCTTTCTAATTGTCTTAAAAATGATTTCTAGAGAGATTGATTGAAATTGTGGGAAAAAGAGGAAGTTGTTTTCATGGAAAAAAAGAGAGAGGTTTTTGAGAAATTGGAGAATTGTTTTGAGGTTTGAAGAAATTGTAAATCTTGAAGTTCTCTAATAATTTTAGAAATCTAGTTTGTTATATTCTTGGCTCTGGATTATTTTTGTTCTCTGGGAAGTGGCAATTCTTCTAGAGGAAGCTTTGGCAGCTTTGGAAAATTGAAGATTAAAGGGAAGCTCGACATCAATCTCTGAATCATCTGATCTTTTGGAACAAATTCTTTATTGCTTTGTGAATTTTAATTTGAAAGAGATATTTAATTTTATTGTATTGCAAATTGGAAAAGATTAGAAGAGGAATTCTTTTATTTTAGAAGTTTTGTTTTGTTGCCTCTAGTGTTTGGAGAGGGGTTTTATTTTTGTTGCCTCCAGTGTTTGGAGAGGGGTTTGACTTTTGTTTCCTCCAGTGTTTGGAGTGAGTTTTTGTTATATGTTCCTCCTAGAGTTGGAGTGGTTTTATCTTGTTAGTATGCACTTTGGCACCCTTGGTGATTGGTTTGTATGTGTTGTCAAGTAGAAGAGTGGCTTTTGTTAGGCGCCAGAGCCCAAAGAGGTAAATTGGGGAACCTTTGGAGGTGGTTTAATCAAGTGATAACTAAAACAATATACTTAGAAGTTTGCGTAGTATTTCAACTAATCAAGATAATTTAGCCTCACTCATAGACACACGTGCTCGTATAGGCTTGGGATGAGTGGGAAGGCCTGGAATGGCAAGGTCATCTATCTTATCTTTACGAGAGGTATTTGATTCTGCATGAGTGAGTATGGGGGTCAGGATTTGGTTGAGGCCACCAGGATATCCCATAAGGGGGGTTGGAGCCTATGAAGATTCCCAAAGGATATCCCATGTCGAGCTATGTGATGACACTCTTTCTATGACAATAGTTGTTATGTGATTTTGTGTGTATGGTTTCTTAACATACTTGATCTGTTTTATGTCTAGAAGCAATGTGACCATGTTAGAGTTGTACTAGTGTTGTACCTATGATTGGTTATGTCAGTATGAGTCAGTATGTGTCAGCCTATGTCTAGAGGTAGATGGGTTTGTCTAAGAATCCTTGTTACTATCTCCTAGAATGGGGGGTGACCCTTCGGGTATCACTTGGTTGGGTGGAACGTGCACCTTACTCCATTGGGTTTTCCTCTTGTTCGTGTGGATGAGATTTCCAGTTGGAGAGCTCGTGGGATCCAGTTTCATTTCATGCTTTATTCATTCAGTTGAATCTTGTAATTTATTACCCCTCATTTGTTATCGAGGTGGAAGTTGTATTATGTAACCATGCTTATTGGATTTACCTCATTCAGGGAATGAGAGTTGTAATTTTATTATTAAATGATTGTTATTTGAAATCATGTGGTATCTCTTATTATTTGATGTAATTTACCATGTATGGAATGTATGTGTTTCTTAATTTGTTAAGTAAATAAATGTTATGGTTTTAATTCATGTTCTTGTTTGGGTTTCTAAGTAATCTCAGTCTTGTAACCTTAGAGGTTGTTGGCAATGGGTAGTGAACTTGTATTTTATTTGTACTTAAAAAAAAAATTAGTACATTTGAGTAGTTAATTGCAACTTCCTCTAGGGTTGCGTGGTGGGGCGTTACATAAAGTACAATAATGATCTATACATACATTGCATCCATTCAATATTACAATTACATCTCTCATTTCCAAATGAGATAGTTTATATAAAAGAGTTTCAATCACAAATTATAAGATTCTCCTCGAATACAATTGAGGAGTGATACAAATACAAGGTATCCAACTGATACAAAAGTGACATAAGAGAAGTACAAATTCACTGATACACACGAACTCTCCATCAGGAAGTACCTACCATCATGAACAAGAACTGGGGATCCAATGGTGTAAGTTGCACGTTCCACCCAACCATGTGGTACCCGAAGGACCAACCCCCATGCTAGGAGATATTAAAAGAGTTTCTTAGGAAAAACCTACAACTTCTAGACATAAGCTCAAACAATACTAAACTATACAAGTACAAAACTTACAAAATGATTACAATGCTTCTAGATAACAATGATCAACTGCACAATACAACAATTGACTAACGATTGTCATAGGAAGAGTGTCACACATAATTTGCTATGAGTTACCCTAGCCCAACCTTCCTAGGCTACCAGACCCCCATTCTGGGTTACCCTGGCTTGCCTCTATCGGTCGTCAGACCCCCATACAAACTATGCTTCCTGTCTCATTTCAAGCCTTAATAAGCGCATGGTCATGAGAGAGGCATTCATTATCTTAATTAGTCTGAAAGTTTTTCATTAATTCTCTTTAAGTTATCACTTAATTAAACTCTAAGTGAGTTACCCTAGCACCCCTTTATGTGTCAGACCCCCACAAAGAGCCACTCTCCTATGGAAAACACATGGTTCAAATCAACAATACTATGGGTAGACTAGATGCACAAAACTGATAATAAATATCAACCTTAATACATAAGGTCACACAACCCATTCATAATAATCGGGTGCTCAAATAACTAAATCCACATGCACTACCCAAAGCAAATCACAAATCAAAACATCACATAAAACATCCCAACATAGAATAACTCCTTTGGAAGACTTACTAACTCGATTAGCCCATTTTTCCCAATAGACATAATATAAGAAACACAATTTAAAAGAAACTCAGGCAAATAAAACATCTAATATTCGAATTTTCCTAAATCCAATTTAAACAATAATACTTTGCTCAATTATTTCTATTTCGAGACAATTTTATTCATAAGATAAGAACAAATCATAACTAATTGTTTAACTCTATAATTCCCTAATTACACATTGCATGAAAATAACTAGTCTTATCATAAATTCATTTGCAACCATATAATATTTAAACTATCATATAATCGTTTTCTTAAAAAAAATCATTTCATTTAAAATAGATAATCATTTCCCTTAAAATCATTTCCTTATTAAATAACTACTTGGGCATTTGACAAGCAATAATAAATTTAAATTTATAGGTTTACTTCAATTTCCCAATAATATTTAAGTATAAGAATCCCATTTCCCAATAAAAATCATTTCATTATAAAATAGCTACTTCGACATAAACATACATCTCCATTAATTAAATATTCATTTAAATAAGAAAACATTTCTACATAAATTTAATATCCATTTCTCATGTTTAAATATTCATTTATTTAACCACATGCACATTATCCATATATTATTAACTAAATAAATAAACAAATATATATATATATATAATATTATATATTAAAAATAATATATAAAATATATATATATACACATTTATAAAATTAATAAAAACATATATAAATAACTATATATATATATATATATATATATATTTATATAATATATATTATATATATAATAAATAATATATATATAATATATTACATATAATATATATATATATATATAAATTTATATTTTATATTATAAAGAAAAAACAAAAAATAGAATTATCATGCAGGGATGCAGGGTCAAACCCTGCCCCTATTGTGGGTGTTGCTACATAGCCTCCCCCTTATGGGGGTCACTGCCTGTGGGGGCAGAGGTGGGCGCTGCCTCCACAGCCAGCACCTCCCATAATGGGGGCGGCTGTGGGGGTAGCTCCCCCAGCACCCCTCAATTTTTTTATATTTTTTTTATTCAAAAAATTAAATAATCTCCTTGATACAAATTTCACATAAATTTTCACAAAAAATTTTCCCAGCACACAATTTATAAATTTTATATATAAAATATATGTGTGTGTGTGTGTGTATATAAACAGAATATATATATATACATAAAAATATCTATTTTACAACCAAATTGGACAAATTTTCTACAAAATTAACTACAACAAAAAGCATTTTCAATCACAAATTCTTAATTTCCATTTCTAGATTATAATGGAAAATTCCAAATCCAAACACAAGGTTTTCTAATTTCTTTTGTTCCTCTTTCAATTTTCTATTGTTAAAATTTGTTTTGCCAGAATTTCTGTTGTTTTCTCCATTTTTCTACAAAGATTTTTTTTAAATTCACAACAAGTTTTACAAACATCTTCAAAATTAAAAATCAAAGCTTCTAACAATAAAGAAATAAAAAACCTATTTTTTGAAGTCTAAAGAAATTGAGAACTGGGGTTGAGCTTCCCTGCAAGATCCAATTTTCCTTCCTTTCAAAATCTCCACTTTCAAAATCCAAAAATCCCTAATACAGAGAAAAACCCTCTTCTATTTTTGCAACCAAAAAAGAAAATTCAAGATATTTTCTTTTTCCAAAAATATAAATATATCCATTCCTTTCCTCCACACTTCGTCAAAATTTCACAAAAATCTCCCTTTAACCACCATAGATATTTTTCATGCATTCACAAGATGTTTTTCCTTTTAAATGACTTAAAACAAAATTCATTTTAGCTAAATTTACATCTTTTAATTTATGCATTTTTCAAAATAACTTTAACTATTTAATGTATTTAATCAATAACTATAATTTAATTAACTAATTTATCCATTTACTAAAATTTAATTATTTAATTTATTTAATCAACAACATAAGTTTAATTAATCAATTTATTTACTCAACAAAATAAATTTAATTAATTAGTTTATTGACTTAATAAAATAAATTTAACCACTAGAATTAAATTACTTTACTAAATGAATAAAATTAAATTAACTAAATTAAATAACAATTTTAATTTAAATACATAAATTAACATTTCCACTAGTTCAATATTAATTTTCACATATACTTCCCACCGATAACAAATTATCAAAACACCAAAGATGACATGATTCAACAACATACCAGACACAAACTAACGACACGCTATGACAGAGTTGTGGTTTGACAAGGGAACCTCATTACTATCTCCCAATCAACAATACCATTGGGATATGGACATGCTCAAACTTGTGAAACCAGGTAGAGACGACGTCATGTACCTGCAATATTGTGATCAAAATGAATGTCGTACATGGATAAACATAACAATCACACCGTGAAAAGAGATCACAGAATTACAAGGCGCTTGCATGCGAGTGATGTAATCCCATCCCCTTCACCAATACAGTCACATCAAGACTAGCCAAAATTAAAGCATCATTAATCAACAGATAAGCATATATCAATATTAACAACTATGCTAATCAAAAGCATAACATGAAACATAATATCCATGTAATGCATCATCTCATCATAGAATAACATCCACATCGCTCTAAAACTAGAGATCATAAACAATAACAAATATCAAGGTCTATCATAGTAAAGGTACTATCTAACAACATAAACACATCTAAACACATAGCAGCAACGACTAGAGGGGTACTACATGGTTTGTGACACCCCTCTGATTTGTTATGTTTTCTTTGATAGCTCAGATACTTTGTTAGACCTTATTTTATGTTATTGTTATTATATCGCTGACAGTGGAGCAATTGTAGTACCCCTCCATTTATGCTTATGTTTTATGTTGATATGTTTTCACACTGTTAGACTATGGTACTTTGTTTGGATATTTTGATCGCTGGTTTTGAGTGACAGTGGATTTACTCTATGACATGATGATACATTGTATTGAGATATTTGACTTCTTATATGCTTTGTTATAGCGTAGATGTTTTCCTTCAGATGATTATTGTTATATGCATGTTTATGATGGACTAATTGTTATTTAATTCGTCAGTCTGATGTGACGTGTATTGGTGTGGAGAATGGAATCGCATCGCTTGCTTGTGAGTGCCATGTGATGTCTATGACTTTCTCCGCACAGTGTGCTTGTACAATGGTTTATATATATATATGCATGTTATTGCTTGGTTGCAGGATTGCAGGTACATGACACCGACTCCACCTGGTTACTCAGGTTTGAGCGTGTCAAGACTCAACGGATATGTTGATTGGGAGGTAGTAGTTTGGTTCATCCTAGTCTAGTCTATAACCCGGTCATAGTACATTGTCTGTTTTAGTTCAAAGTCATAGATTGTCTTATATTGTTTTGTTTGGTTTACTTGCTTAAAAAGGAAAATTTAGGCAATTTTTAATGTTAGTTTATTATGCTTTAATTTATTATTATTTAAATTAATTTTTAAATGTTAAAGAAATTAAGTTTTACATGTAATTTAATTAATTAATTAGTTTGTTTGGTTAAATAAGTTGATCCTAAAAGATTGAATTTATTTAATTAAATAAATTAATTGATTAAATTAAATTGTTTTAAATTGTGTGTGAATAGTTTTTATTTAAATTAAATATTTTTGTGGAAATGGCATTTTAAATTATTAAATAAAATTTGCATTCGAAAATTGTTAATTTTAAATAAATTAATTAAATCATGCAAATCTTGAAAGGCAAGATTGCCGAGAAGTTGTTGAGAAGATATTTTGTACTTCTCGACAAGTGTGCCAGTGCATTTATGATTTTTGGTTGAGGTTGTTCAAGGATATTATCTGGATCTGGGAAAAACATAGAGGCTATTCTATTCTTCACAGGAAAATAATTGAGCTTTGTTAAAAAAAAGTTTTATGTTTATGGTTATTTGGTATTTGTTGTAAATTTGTGGAAAATCTCTGGTTGCAATTTGGGTTTTGTTCTCGGGAAAGGATTGTGGAAGCTACAGGAAAAGTTCTTCACCAGTTAGTTTTCTAAAGCAAAGGAAACAAGTATTCTACTTGTAATTTTATTTGTTTGTATTTGAAAAAAAAAAAGATTGTCTGAGAAAAGAAAGTTTTAATTTTATTAAAATTTTTGTAAATCTCGGGAAATTTAATAACTGTATATTTTCTGAAGGAATTGTAGATTTCCTTTAAAACACAGAAAGAATTATTTCTCTATAGAATTAAATTTTGAATGAAAATCTCTGTACCTGGAAGAAATTTGTTAATTTCCCCAAATTCCCGTTGTAACATGTAGAAAATTATTTTACTTATCTGTTTAAAAAGAAAACCCTCTAAAATTTTCCAAAAAACCCTGAGGAATTGTATATATAAATATATATGTATATATAACATATATATTATATTGATAAATTGAATTGTGAAAGAAACTTGTTTTTTTTAAATTTATGATTATTTAATTGAATTCGTTGTACGGAATTAAAAATATGTAGGCGAAATTCGTCATTGTTTTATTTAAAAAAAAAAATTAATTGTGAGGATTCTGTTATCGCCATACGGGCGAATTTAGAAAGAATTTTTTTAAAAAATAAATAAATAAATTTCTGTGTGTTTGGGGAGGGTCGAAACCCTCCCCACACCCCTTATGGGTGGCGCAGCCCCCATGGCTACGCACAGCAGCCACCATGGCTGCTGGGTGTAGCCCTGGTAAGGGCCACGGCCTCCCCATAGGGAGGTCGTGAGCTGCGCTGAGGGTTTATAACTTTTATTTTATTTTAACATTTCAAATGTGAATTTCATATGATATGTGTTAAATTCAATTTTTATTTATTTTATTGTTATATATATATATATTGTGGGAATAAATATGATTAATTGTATATAGATAATTATATTTATTATGTTAGGAAAAATAATTTTGGAATTCTTAAGACAAATTATATGTTCTTTAAATTATGTTGCATGTGAAATTTAAAATCAGATACTTTTAAGATTGAAAGAGAAAATATAGAATTTACTTTAATGTGAATCTGAGAAATTTAAATTAGAATAAATTGATTCAAATTCCTTTATAGTATGAGAAAAGAATTACATTCAAGTTATTATATTTCTTGTCTATTCATATTGCTTGACTGGATTTAGTATATTCTAATGTAGATTCTTATTACTTCAATTTGTTGTAAGATTGTATTTCTTTTTTTGGGAAAATGGGGATTTTTTTCCTGTGATTTTAAGTCTTCTAGTTGTAGTCTCTTTAAGGGAGTAAATTTTACTATGGTTTCATGTGTTTGAACATACTAGGGTAGTGAACCTGATCTTTGTGAACAAATTGTGATGTTCATTGTGATTTATTTTGGTATATGTTGAATTTTGTGCACTTGGTCTACCCTAGATAGAGAACTTAGAATTCCTATGTTATGTTTAGGGGAGTGGCTCTATGTAAGGGCCGACACACAAAGTGGTGTCAGGGTAACTTACAAAGAGTTAGTAAGACAAGTGATAACTAAATAACACAGTAGTTAGAATTAAAATCCTTAATAAGATGTTTATGCCTCACTTATAGACTCGAGAGCTAGTTCAGTCTTGAGTATAAGATGAGAGGGCCTGGAATGGAAAATCGGTGTCTTGTTTCTTCAAGAGGCATTCGATTCCACAATAGTATGCAATAGGGGCTAGGTTTCGTAAGAGGTTACCAGGGTAACCCAAGGTTGGGGGCCGGAACCTAGGAAGAAACACCAGGGTAACCTTTGCAATATTGTGATGACACTCCACCTAAAGTAACAGTCTACCTTGTATATGTAGTACATTTGATTGTCAAAAATCTGGAAGCAATGTAACCATCAGTTAGTTATGTATTTGTGTTTAGGGTTAGTAGATTATGTCTAGGTAACCATATTACTATCTCCTAGCATGGGGGGTGGACCTACGGGTACCACATGGTTGGGTGGAACGTGCACCTTACTCCGTTGGGTCCCCAGTTTTGATCATGGCATCGAGAGCTTCATGGATGGAGAGCTCGCACTTGGATATAGTTGTATTTTCTTTATTGCATTATTTGAAAACTTGTATTGTAAAACATCCCTCAATCGTATATGAGGTGAACATTTGTAAATGTAAATTGTAACTATTATTTGATCCACCTCATCAGATGGATGAGTATTGTATTATTTTACCAAATGCAATGTAAGGAAATGTATTTGTACTTTATGTTATCTTGAATGGTATTTCAAATGTTATGCAATATTTACCTTTATGTTAATGTTAATTAATATGTGCAATGTGAAATACTAAAGTCGTCTATGGAAACTCAAAGTAGTGTAACGTCGTGTAACTTAATGAATGTATGCAACTAATTAACTTAATATTATTACATCTAAAAAAAAATTATTTCACTTTTATACACAATTGCAACATTCCTTAGGTTATTATGATGGGGCATTACAGCAATGGTAGACTATATGGATGTGATGATACATTATATGCATGATGATTATGTTTGACATGCTTTATATTTGCATAGATGCTTAGTTGAGATGGCATTGCTATATATGCTCATTGTAGTTTAATTGATATTCTATCTCATCAATTGATGTGACATTGTATTGGTGAAGAGAATGGTATTGCATCAATCGCTTGCAAGTGTCCTGTGATTTCTGTGATTCTCTCTTCATGGTTTGTATGAATTATTTTATGGATACATGTTCGACATTTCCTTTGTTTGTAGGTTTGCAAGTACAGGACAATGGCTTCATCTAGTTTTATAGGTCTGAGTGTGTCCACTACTCAACACTAATGTTGATAGGGAGATAGTAATTGGTTAACCTTGTCAAACCTCTACCCTAGTACAGTGTGTTGTTAGTCTATGTATTGGTCATGTTCTTTATCCATGTTGGTCTCGGTATTTTAATTATTGTGCAATTTTAAATTGTAAGGATTAAACTATATGTTGTGATTAAGTATTTAATTAATATGGAGACCTTATTATAAATTAATTAATTAATTTAATTTAAGTTATTATAAAGTAATTTGAATTATTAGATTAAATGTGGATTTAAATAAATAAGTGATTTAAATGTGATTTGAATTAAATAATTTTTTTTTAATTTTAATTGTATATATTGGGAAAAGATCTTAGAAATATCTTGGCTGTTAAATAAAAGATATTTGTTGTGTTAACTGGAAGTTAGAAGTATTTGCTTTCTAATTGTCTTAAAAATGATTTCTAGAGAGATTGAATGAAATTGTGGGAAAAAGAGGAAGTTGTTTTCATGGAAAAAGAGAGAGAGAGGTTTTTGAGAAATTGGAGAATTGTTTTGAGGTTTGAAGAAATTGTAAATCTTGAAGTTCTCTGATAATTTTAGAAATCTAGTTTGTTATATTCTTGGCTCTGGATTATTTTTGTTCTCTGGGAAGTGGCAATTCTTCTGGAGGAAGCTTTGGCAGCTTTGGAAAATTGAAGATTAAAGGGAAGCTCAACATCAATCTCTGAATCATCTGATCTTTTGGAACAAATTCTTTATTGCTTTGTGAATTTTAATTTGAAAGAGATATTTAATTTTATTGTATTGCAAATTGGAAAAGATTAGAAGAGGAATTCTTCAATTTTAGAAGCTTTTGTTTTTGAAAGAAATTGCCATGAATGTTGAGCCTCTGTAGAAAAAAAATTAGATCCTTTGCGTAAATTGATTTATTTGAAATAGATTTTATGTATATATATATTGCAGAATTGCGAAAGTTCCTGATAAAATTTTATTTTGATGAAACCCTGTGGAAAATGGATCAAAATTCGCACGACGATTGTCTTTTTCTAAAAATTGCATGAGGGAAATAGTTTATGAGTGGGGGCTACCCATAGCCATACCCACTGGGGGGTGCGACTATTGTGGGCATGGTCATCCACAGTTTTGTGGAGGAAGTGTTGTCCACAGGTAGCACATCCTCCATATGGGAGGACTGTCGACTACTATGAGTAGTCGGTTGTGAGTACAGTTGCGCCTTGTATGTTCATCTGCCTATATTAAGGTTGTGTTTTAATTTTTTTTTTAAATATATAATATATATTATATATAGTATATATGATATATATGATATATATTATATGTATTATATATAGTATATATGATATATATGATATATATTATATATATTATATATAGTATATATGATATATATGATATATATTATATATAGTATATATGATATATATGATATATATTATATATAGTATATATGATATATATGATATATATTATATATATTATATATAGTATATATGATATATATGATATATATTATATATATTATATATATAGTTATATTTGCATGTGTTTTATATATTATATATTTAATATATATATATAATGTATATATATAATAAATATATTTATATAGGTTTAATTTAAAATGCATTGTGATATTTTAATTATGTTAATGGGAAAAGTATAATTGATATTATAAATTAAATAATATATATATGTATATATAATTAATTTAATTATATATATATACATATTAAATATATTTATTTAATTGTTGTTATTGTTATAGTGCATGCAAGTACGATTAGTTAAATTTAAATGATTGATTATCTTAATTGTGAAATTGAGTTAATTGGTATGGGTAATTGTGAAACTGAAAGTTAAACATTTAGTTTTATTTCATTGTTGATTTGTTAATTGGAATCATGCTTGAATGTTATATTTTAATGTGAGATATTGATCTATTGGATTTAGGAAATTTGAATGGTAATGTTTTTAATGGCATGAGTTGTTTATTTAAATTACATGTATTTCTATAATTGTGAATCATGGGGGATATTTGTTGTCAAGAAAATGTAAGCCTTCTAGTGATTGTAATTGTCAAAGGGTTGTTGTGTTTGTTATTCACCCTTTGAGATTTCCTTAGGTAGTGCACGTAGTTGGATTCAGTATTGGACATCCGTAGGGATGTGTTATCTCTTGTTTTATGTTATTATCAATTTATGCAATGTTTACCCTTAAGTGTGGAATGAGTTATTGTGTTGTCGATAGGGGAGTGGCTTTCAACGGGGGTCAGGACACAAAGTGGTCCTAGGACATCTCGTGTGAGAGTCAGTTTAATCAGTGGAAATTAAATAACCTATATTAGGGGAAAGGGTAGAACTTAATGCATTTAACTTGATATTTAGCCTCTCTCATTGGCTCAAGGGCTTGTGTTAAACTTGAGATGAGTCGGGAAGGCCTAAAATGGAAATATCGTTATCTTGTCTTCTCGAAAGATAATTGATTCCGCATTGGTGTGCATGTGGGGCCGAAGTTCGTGAGAGGTTACCAGGATAACCAAAAATGGGGGTCAGGACCTAGGAAGATATCCTTAGGATAACAAATGCAACCTTTGTGATGACACTCCTCCTATGACAATAGTCAATTTGTATTGTACAGTGGTTGTTCTTGATTCAGTGATTCTGGAAGCAATGTAACCTTGTGTTTTGTGTTTACTGGTACAGTGTGGTTTTGTATATTGCCTGTGTCTAGAGGTAGTAGGTTGTCTTGGTTACCTTTTACTATCTCCTAACATGGGGGTTGGGCCTACAGGTACCACATGGCTGGGTGGCATGCACCTTATATTGTTGGGATTTCTCTTCATGTTCGTGATGATAGGTTCTTCTAGTTCGAGGAGCTCGTGTGTTTCTATGGATTTGTACTTATCTTATATTCTTTGTAACAGTGGGACACTATGTATTGTATTCCTCATTTGTAATTGAGGAGAATCCTTGTGTTGTAATTGTAACATTATGTATGATCTATTCATTGTTGGATTAAATGGTATATATTGTTTATATGATGTTGTATATGTGGAAATATGCTCATTACATTTCTATGTTAGATTTATTATGCAATGGGTTAATGTTTGGATGTATGTTGTTTATCATGAGCTATTTTCATATGCTAAGGTTAGATTAGTTTTGTAAGTTTTGAAATTCACATGTGGATGTGTTGTGTGGCCTAGAGGATGCATGTGTTAGAGTATTGCTTTGCTCGTCATTGTTACTCTTTTTAAGAAAAAAAATTAGTTGTGCTTCCGCAGTGTTGCATCATCCTCTAGGTTGCGGGATGAGGTTTTACATGGTTAGGGTTAGGGTTGTTTTAATGTTAGTATTGGGATTAGGGTTAGGGTTATAAATACAATTAGAATTAAGGTTGGAATTAGCATCAAAATTAGGGTTAGGACTAGAATAACATATAGAAGTAGGATCAAGGGTAGGGTTAGAATTAGAGATATAATTAGGGATATGGTTAAGATTAGGGATATAGTTAGGGTTAGAAATAAAATTAGGATTAGGGTTGGGGTTGATATTAGTATTGGGATTAGGGTTAGGGTTATAAATACAATTAGAATTAAGGTTGGGTTTAGCATCAAAATTAGGGTTAGGACTAGAATAACATATAGAAGTAGGATCAAGGGTAGGGTTAGGATTAGAGATATAATTAGGGATAGGGTTAAGATTAGGGATATAGTTAGGGTTAGAAATAAAATTAGGATTAGGGTTGGGGTTGATATTAGTATTGGGATTAGGGTTAGGGTTATAAATACAATTAGAATTAAAGTTAGGGTTAGGATTATAGATAGAATTAGGATCAAGGGTAGGGTTAGGGTTAAGGTTAGGGTTAGGGTTAGAGATATTATTAGGGTTAGTGTTAATATTAATGATATAATTAGGGTTAGAGATAAAATTAGGATTAGGATTGAGGTTAATGTTTGTATTGGGATTAAGGTTAGGGTTAAAAATACACTTAGAATTAAGGTTGGGGTTGACATGAAAATTAGGATTATGATTGGGGTTAGCATTAGGGTTAGGGTAAGGATTATAGATGAATTAGATATTATTAAGATTAATTACCTCTAGGGTAAGGGATAGGCTTATGGTTAGGGTAAGCATTAGGATTAGGGTTAGGGTGAGGATAGAGATATGATTAAGGATCAAGGGTCCCTAGGGTTAAGGTTAGAGATAGAATTAGGATTAGGGTAAGGGTTAGAGTTAGAGATAGAATTAGTGTTAGAGTTGGGATTAAGATTAGGATTAGGATTAGGGTTATAATTAGAGTTAGAGATAGAATTAGGATTAGGGATAGGGGTAGGGTTATAAATAGAGTTAGTATTAGGGTTGGGGTTAGCATTAAGGTTAGGGTAAGTATTAGAGATAGAATTAGATATTAAAATTAATTAGGGAAAGGGTTAGGTTTATGGTTGGGGGTAAGTGATGGGTCCAATTATTAGCTTATTTTTTGTTATTTCCATGCATACTTTCAGAAACTTTTACATATACCTTCCAGACAATACTCCTATATTATACTATCTTTCAATACTTATTATGTAGCCTTGGACCTAAAATATAATGATGGAAATATGGTTATGACATAATAGTATTACATGGTTTTTATGTGAGTGTGCATGAAATATGGATGGAATTTTATGTTTCAATTATGTAGTTAGTCTTGTGTACATGCTTTGTGAATTAACCTTTTTGCAACCAAGGAGAAATTGTAGCATGTAGTAGTTGAAATATGAACCCGCAACAAAAGGAAGATTAGGACAACAAAATAGGGGAGTTCTAGATTAAGTTGAATGTGATAACTACTAGTTAAAGATATCTGATAGAGATTGAATATGCATCATTATAACAAGTTAATAAGCGCTAGAAAAGGACTCCTTTACTGATAGTATTTTGAAAAATGTTTGTGTGTCTTACATGCAAACCTATTTCACATAGTTTTAGTTCTATTAGGATTCTTCTTTCTTTTTTATTATGGCTTTTACAACTCAATCTTAACTACAGGATTTGATATCTAGGAGTGAAATTTAATAATTATAGTTAGATGTTGCTCAGAATAAGATTCCCTTGAGCTTGTATATAGTCGATGGTTGAGTCCTTAGATAACTTGGTTTTTTAGTTTTTCATTATTAGTTTTTTTTAGTTTCAAGACATGATGGATATTCAGAATGATTTTCATTGAATACAATCTGTGAAGAAGATCTTATGTAATCTCTTTCATGATATGTAATGAATTAAGTCAATTTCATATGGATGTTGTACCATATAAAAATGGATCATTGACATTTTCATGGTTATTTAGGTCCTTTTCATGTGATGCTTGGTTCATTTTCCTTTGATTTAATGTTGCAATGTAGCTTATGCATTCACATTAAATCCTTAATATTCAAATCATGATGTCTTGTGAAGGTGTTGTGAAGTGTTGTAACACACTTCTAAACTTTTCTAGACTCTTCTTATTATAACTCATCTAAAAATCACCTTTTTATTCCTTATCAAGTCCTATTTCAAAGTGTTGTAAATTCTTGTAACAAGATTTCATGCTTTTTTAGGCTTGTCACCACTAATTACACCTTTCTTATGCTTTGTTTGGCCCCTTTATGCACTTATAGGCCTGATTTAAGCATATTTTTTAATGTAAACCTAACAAATAACATTAAATGTAACTTAATTACTAACACCCACTTGCAAGCCTTAAGTGGGACCCATTTGCCATGGGTGGTGAATGAGTCCCTCTTGGCTCCAAATTCAAAATAATTCAAAATTTATTTTATTTTTTATTGCTTAAGACCTTATGTCGGCCTGTGATGTATGTAGCACCCCTCCATTTTGGCTCTTTTGATTAGACAGTGTGTTCTTGTTATGCTTTGTTCTGCTATTATTTTGACTATGGTACTTGGTTACTTTTCACTGCTAACTATTAAGCGATGTGAACATTATATTTTGATGAGATGGTATTTTATTCAGATGTTATCGTTATGTCATGCTTTGGATTAGTTTATCAGATATTTAATTAATGATGCTTTATGCTTTTGAGTATATTTTGATGTTAGACTCATCAGTTAGAAAGTCTGTATTGGTGAAGGGGAAGGGATTGTATCACTCGCTTGCGAGCACCCTACGATTCTGATATTTCCTCTTTACGGTGTCTTTTATTATATCATATATATGCATGTTCAATATACTCTTTGTTTGCAAGTTGAAAAATACAGGACATCGACTCCACCTGATTTCATAGGTTTGAGCATGTCTATTGACCAACGGTAATCAATTGGGAGATAGTAGCTAGGTTTTCCGTGCCAAGTCATCACCCTAGTCATAGTGTGTCATCGAGTTGTAGTCGGGTTTAGTTGTTTTAATGTTGTCCACTTCACCTTGGTTTTTATTTAATTTCAAATTATAAAGGCTATTAAATGGCTTGTGTAGTTAAAATGATGATTAAATATAGCTAGTTGCAATGTTGAAATGTTAATTATTTTATTGATTAATTTAATTTAATTAATAAAAAAATATAATCTTGGATTAGATTTAGTTTATTGATTAATTAAGTTAATGGTGATAAATTGAATTAAGTTAGTTGTTTTGGCATTACTGGATATTTTGATTCAAATTTTAAAAAAAATGAAAATCATGTTTTAAATTGCACTTTTTGAAAATATTGTGCAAAAGAATTTTATTTTTTAAAAATTTAAATACCTTTTTTGTTGAAAAGAGATTTGTAGTGGCCCTCCATTGTACCTTTCAGGATTTTGCGTAAGTTTTATTGTGTTTTCAGTGTTTAACGTTTTATTGCATCTTTTGGTGAAATTAATATTTTAAATAAATTGGTATAATCAGTTTATTAAATTAAATTAAATTAGAATTAGAATAATAATTAATGAGTCAATTTTGGCAGAATAGAATGTATACGGTTATTATTAAATAATTAGATTTATTTTATTTAATTGATTATCTTGCGGGGATAATTATTAAATAGGAGAAACTAGTGTAACTTCAAATAAAGCTTAAAGATAAGATTTCAAACAATTTGTTAAAGCAACGAAAAAGATAGAAAGTTTTGGCATGCAAATGCATGCACAGTTTCGAACAAGTTGTTGAAAAGTAAATTACTGTTTTATTAGATTTTTTGAGTTTTAAATGAGATTTTTGCCCTCATAAAGAGGACGGTTTTTCTTTACTTGGGGGTTGGATTATGAATTTGAGAGGGACTTTGAGGTGGGGGATTGTTCCTCTTCAGGCCGGGAGCGAACTAGGTAAATAGGAGTTGGCACTGGGAAGGATCGAAATCCCTGGCTTAAATTAACACCAGAGTGCTCTGAAATATAATGAAAAGGGGAAGGTCCTGATGTCAATTTCAAACTGCGTGTGTTTCCTGTCATGCAAAGTTTAAAGTGGATCGATTACTGAATAGGAGCTGGTACTAGGTATGTAGATTTATATTAGTCTTACTTTATGTGAATGGTAATTGGAAAATCATATACTGTGATCAAGTTTAATACCATATAGGTATATCGAGATTTGATCTCTATTCCAATCTTACTGTGCTTTGTAGACTAGCCTTCACCCAATCATGAATTTAGGTGTATATGAGTCTGAAGAGTATCAAGGACATATCTTGTTGAGTATGTAGGAGGGTGTCAGTTACCCCGGCTGGTGGCTTTTATACTTAAACTCAGTACCACTGTTCCTTTAAACCTTACTGTTCAAGGCCTGTAATCGTTCAACCCCACTTAGCGTGCCAAGAAGACCATGTTTGTTTAGAGCGAGTCAATTCTCTTGCTCCTTAGTCGGTCGACTCTTGCCTGTCCTTAATAATTTTAATAAAGGCTAACTGTGATCCCTGCTGCTGCGAGCCACAGATGCAATGTATAACTGTTTCAAATCCAAGGTCTTCATTGACAAAAATCATTATCCTTTCAAATCGATTATGATGAAATACTATCTCAGAAGCGTGCCATGGGAAGTAGAGAAAACGTTACCAAATAGGAGCATATCGATGCCTTTTGTAAACTGTTTACGCACCTTGGCGTTGCTTCCTCATTTCCATCTGTCTAGCAGGGAACTTAATGGATGTCCCTTCATTTTTTCTAGTATTATAATGTGGTGAACGTTACTAATTTCAGATTGTTTCATTCAGTATCACCGATTTCCTCCATAGGAACGTTGTCATCATCCATGGATCTCTCCATTGTTGTGGTTGGGATATTCATCTTCTTGTTTCATAGCTCTTGAAAATGGTTATTTATGGTGGAAATTATGTCATGAACAAACTAACCTGGCGTAGCCCTGGTATCCTGGTGTTGTCTGTAATTTATACAGGACAGTATCCTTCCTGTGCGCACCCTCCCAGATTGGTCTTTAAACTATGTTATGATATAAAACTTGCTTTTGGGTTGGAAGTACTTAAGCTTTCCCTTATCACATCTGTCACTGCCCCTGCATGCATGCCTCCCAGCGCACCCAACGAGAAACTATATATGTAATGCAACAAAGGTTACTGGTGTGTGAGCCATGTGTCGTCCTCATTCGCTAAACCAGCATGACTGCATACACCCAAGACACTAGCAAACCTTGCAATGTTAGGAGGTGTTCTAGAGTTCTTCATTAATTTGAAGATTTTGTGAGATTCCTTGCAAAATCTGTTTGTTCATTTTTCCGCAATACTAATTTATATTCCTGCAACAGCTTTGCATCAGTCTTTTTTTTCTTTTACGTCTGCTAGTAATAATTACAAATAATTGGTCATTGTTCATGTCTGCGGTACTTCTCATCAATTTCTAACTGATTTAAAATAATCAGCTTGAATCACGCAATTCAAACTAGTGACCATCTCCTGGGTAAGGTTTAACTCATTATACCCCCCTCTGATCTAATGGAACACGTTTCTTTCTTATATGAAAATATCTGATAATACGAATTAAAGATTACTTATAATATTCAGACTTTATAGTTTTACTATAAAAGTTACATTTGAAGTAGAGCAAGTAAAGAGACCAAGTTTCTTTGAAGTTTCTTTTGTCCAATAGCTCTCCTCAGTATTTTATAAACAGCCTTGAATATATTCGATTTGTTTCCTTATATTTAATTATTGGCTGTAGAAAAACAAACTCCGTTCCCCTACTGCTAAATACAAACGAAATGTTAGGAAAGCTTAAATTACTTAAGTGGTGCGGATTGGAAGTGAAACTAAAGAAAACTAAGAAAACATAAAATAAAATTAAATCTTTATGAGTGTATCCTTCTTCCCATGCGTAGCTTTTTAAGACCCCTCCTCTTCTCTTTGATTTTGTTTAAAAAGTGGTTTTCTAATAAATTTATAAAAGAAATATGTTTTGTTTTAAACAAAAGAAAATAAAATAATAATATGCTTTCCTTTCAGATTTTCTCCCTTTTAAGTAATTTATGGAAAAAATTTCTCATAGAGTGAAAATTAAATTTGCTAATAGATAAGAGGAAATTAAAGTAAATAGATAAATAATTTTTCTGATAAGAGATGGAATATATTTTTATTTAATTCATATGTATATACACATAAAATACAAGATGAGTAATTTGAATATAAAACATATATTTATTCATATGCCATGATTTTATTAGAAGAGTAATTTTGCATTTAGATATTCTCAAAACATGGTTATATTCATATTTACTTTTATTCAGAAATGGTTTGTATTTTATATAATATGTTTTCTTTTATTATTTTAAATAATTTTATAATGATGTTTAAATAATATGTTAATTGATTTTTTTAGAATATCTTTGAAAATTAGTAAATTTGAATAATCGTGTTGGTTATTATTATTGTTTGTTAAATGTTTTGATATAGAATGTGGAAGTGATGCCTTTGCGATTACCGGTTATTGTGATTTGCTTTGAATAGTGTATTTTGAGGTTTATGTGATTATCCTTAACTTCCTATGTATTCAAAATAAAGGGGTTATATGATGTGTAATTTTAATTGCTTGAGTTGATTTATCTTGCTTGACTTTGTGTGATGGAAATTTGTATTTGATTTGACTTATGTTTAATTTAGGTTGAACTTTTGTACAAGTTTGAAAGTATGATTTGATTTGGCATATTGATTTATTTTGGTTCTTGGGTAGATATTGATGTACCTCCAGGGGCTAAGGAAAATGGTGTGTGTGTGCACGTTTGTAGTTGCACCTTCTTGTCTATCTTTTTACCTCATGGATTTTTGTGTGGGTGGTACCTCCTACTTTATGAGTTTTGATGCTTGAATAACCACGAGATGGTCATGCCTCGTGTGTATGTTTTTAAGAATGCCTTTATGTCTTGAGGATTGAGGTACACCCCTTTGCTTGTCTTTGATTTTAGAGTAACCGTAGGGGAGAGTGGCTCTTCTTGGGGCCAGTGTACAAGTGGTCACCCTTGAAAGAGTTTCCTTAAATAAGTGATAACCTAATTAATGTATCTAGTGGGTTGGGTTAGTTAACATATAACAAGATAAAAACATGCACCTCACCCCTGCCGTTAGCGCTTTCAAAGGCTAAGGACGGGTGGGAAGACCTGGTGGGTAAGGTCACTACCTTGTCTCTGTGAAAGGTAAGTGGCTCCGCATGAGTAACCCTATGGGGCGGCACCTTGGAATAGGATGTCTGGATAACCATAGATGGAGGCGGCACCTTGAGCTAGGTTGTCAGGATAATCCATGTATAGATGGAGGCGACACCTTGTGATAGGTAGTCTGGCGAATTCATGTAAGGCCATACGATGACACTCTCCCACTATGCCCTTTGTTTCTCTTGTTCATGTTGCCTCTGGAGTTGTTTATTATAGTTTTTGTTTGTTGATGTGGATGAAAGGTGCCCTTGGATATTTATTGTTGGATGATTTTGCAATCTCATTTGGAGAGCTTTGGATTCTATGGTTGTCGGCACCTCTTATGGTTATTTAGCGTTGATCTATAATATTTGCGATTGATTCTTGTTGGACATTTCATTACTCTTGTTGTGGTTATGTGTTGGCAATGTTATGGGTTATTATCTTGTGATTTGTTATCCTTTTTTTTGTGGAGTCTTGGTTACCATTGGTTCGTTTGACTTCTTGGGTGAGGATCTTTCTTGTTTACTCCTAGCACGGGGGTGGTCGGGTGGAACGTGCTACGCACCCCATTGGGTCCCCATCCGAAGTTCGAGATGTGCAGAGTTGTACCTGTTGCGGTGAATTCTAAGTTATATCAGAGTTCGATCCAGCTTATAGCTTTGTATTCCTTCAATTTCAGATTTATCTTTCCATGCTATTATACTCTTCCCATAGATGTTGGGAAACAACATTGTATTGATGTTAACCTTGAGCAATGTATCTTCGTATTGTTAATATATGATCCATGTTCGGGTCATTTGTTGGGTGTATGTCTATCTCTCATGTAATGTAAGATGTTGATATGAAAAGTGATGCAACTAGGTAACCCCAAGGAACTTTGTTATATGTTGTACTTATATTGTTTCATTTCATGTGATGTATGTTGTTGCATATCATTTCTTTAAAAAAAAAAAAATTGTGCCTTAAATGCTTGTATGTTAGTTTCCTTTGGGGTTGCATGGCGGGGCGTTACAAGATTTTTTTAAATGCATGAAATTCTACTTGGAAATTGAAATTTTGTTTTAATTTTTAAAAAATCAAAATATCTCCAAATTTGCAATAAATTTGGTGGATGGGATATTTTTAGAGGTTTGACTAAATTTGGGAAACTCTATGAGAGCATTTTTTTGGCATTTCATTTGAGAAATTTTCCAGTTGTGGGAGACCAAAAGAAAGGTTGGAAAAAAAAAAGAGAAAGAGAGGAAAGGATTTGTTGTGGTTTTGTTTTGGATTTGAAGAAGAAGATTGGATTTCTTGGATGAGCTGGAAACAAAATAAGATTTGAAGGCACCATTGGCAATCTTTCAAGCTTTGGAGAAAAAAAAATCAGGTTTCTTTCTATGATTTTTGTTTTCATTTTGAAAGAGTTTTCAAATTTTTATATGCTATTGGAAAAGACTTAAATTTTGTTGGATTTGCAAGGAAAACCCATGTCAAATCTTCTTTCAAAACTTGTAAAAACTCTGTTGAAATCATGGGAAAGAAAGCAAAGAAAGAATCAAACAATGGAAAATAGAAGGATGAACAAAAGAAATTTCCATTACAAATTTAGATATTAGAATTTATGCTTTCAAATTAATTTGTTGTGTAATTTGTTCTGTTGGAAAAATTTGCACAATTTCTCTATAAAACAATGAAAAATTATATATATATGCATATATATATTTTGTAATTTTTTTTAATTTATTGTTTCCCTTAATATAATATGAAAAAAATAAAATTTCAAAATAAAT
>VDFB02077801.1:0-37470 GCA_007258455.2 Sequoia sempervirens
GTTGATCAGGATGCTTTATTAGCTAGTCATATGAGGGATTTAATGAGAACTCATCCACCTTCCTTTGATGGCTCTAGAGGAGGGTTGGAAGCCGAGACCTGGTTAATTGATTTGGGCCGATGCTTCGCAATGCACCCCTACGGTAGTAATACCAAGGCTCGATGTGTTGTTATGCATTTGCGGGGTTTCGCGTCCACTTGGTGGCAGCTTGAGGAACAAAAGTTGCATATGGATATCAGTATGGTCACTTGGGAACTTTTCTTGGAAAGGTTCAGGGCTCATTTTCTCTCAGATCATTGGAGGCAGCGCAGGGCAGATGAATTCCATGATCTTAAGCAAATGGCAATGTCAGTAGAACAGTATGAACGTCGCTTCTATGAACTAAAGTAGTATGCAGGGATTAGCCATGATGAAGGGATGTTGGTTCAGCACTTTGTTCGAGGTTTGAACGCATGCATCACTGGTGGTGTAAGGGTCTTCGAACCTAAGACCATGGAAGTTGCTGTCGAGAAGGCTCGTTTGGTAGAGGAAAACTTGGCCATGGCTTTGGGTGGTCATGTAGGAGTACAGATTGGTAGTGTACCCGCTCTTAGAGCTGTTTCGGAAGGGGGTCAAACTCAGTCAGTAGGACCCTCTAAGAGTCATTTTGGGCCTTCAAAGGGGGGTCAGCAGCAGCAGTCTCAACCAAAGCACAAGAATGTTACTTCCCAGCAAGGTGGTCAACTTTAGTTTCACAAGGATCGGAACCAGAAACGTACCAGTTCTAGACAGCCTGCGCTAAGTTTTCAGTCCACACCTAGTCGTGGGAGTTTCCAGCAATCGAATGCTCCGTCTGGGGGAAGAGGTTTTGGTCGAGGTTCTGGATGTTTCTCATGTGGGCAGCAAGCGCATATTGCTAGGATGTGTCCTCAAAAGAGTGCTTCAGAGTTTAGTCAGAAACCAACGCTGTCCGAGCCGACAGTAGGAGATGCAGGGAGATCTCACCATGTCTTCGTAACAGTGGATAATCAGCAGGCGGATCATCAGAACACCATCATTGAAACTACAAGTTCATTACATAAGTTTAAAATTTTAGTTCTATTTGATTCTGGTGCATCTGATTCTTTTATCTCTCCTTTAGTTGTTGAGCGATGTAAACTGGGGGCAATAAAGCAAAGCGAAAAGTGGCAGGTTGAGTTAGCTTCAGGATCTAAGGTTGTGGTTGAGAAGCTTGTGCAAGGTTGTAGGTTAGAGTTAGGGGCCATGTCAACTAAGGTGGATCTCAGAATCCTTCCACTTGGTTCTTATGATGTAGTTTTGGGCATGGATTGGCTAAGCTCACATCGTGCTTTGATTGATTGCCGCTATAAAGTAGTGCGGTGTGTGGATGATTTTGGTAAAGAAGTAGACATTGTGGGTGTTCAGAGGCCTGTCTCTCTGAGAATGATCTCAGCGATGCAGTTAAAAAGGTGTTTTCGTCAGGGTTGTCAGCTCTTTGCTATATCGGTTAATGACCTTGAGTCAGAGGATAGTCGGGAGTTGTCTTTGAATGATTACCCTCTTCTTGTAGAATTTTCGGATGTCTTCCCTAGTGAGATACCAGGTATGCCTCCTAAGCGAGAGGTGGATTTCAAGATTGATTTGGTGCCTGGGGCTGAGCCTATTTCTCGGGCTCCTTACAGGATGACCACTCAGGAGCTTCAAGAGCTTCATCTGCAGTTAGAAGAATTGTTAGCTAAGGGGTTTATCCGCCCTAGTGTCTCTCCATGGGGAGCACCAGTGATCTTCGTCAAAAGGAAGGATGGGTCTCTCCGCCTTTGTATCGATTACCGGCAATTAAACAAGGTAACAGTAAAGAATCGTTATCCCCTTCCCAGGATTGATGATCTCTTTGATCAAATAAAAGGGGCAAAGGTATTTTCCAAGATCGACCTTAAATCAGGGTATCATCAGTTGCGGATAGAAGAGGCCGATATTCATAAAACTGCATTTCGTACGCGGTATGGTCATTATGAGTTCACAGTGATGCCATTCGGATTGACAAATGCACCTTCGGTCTTTATGAGTCTAATGAATGGGGTATTCTGAACTTTCTTGGATAGGTTCGTCCTCATGTTTCTTGATGATATTTTGATTTATTCTAAGTCTATGGAGGAGCATGAGGTGCACCTAAAGCAGGTTTTGCAGTGCTTAAGGGACAATCAGTTGTATGCCAATTTGGCAAAGTGTGACTTCTATAAGACTGAAGTTCAGTATTTGGGCCATGTGATCTCTGAAGAGGGAATTTTTGTTGATCCTGCTAAAATCCAGGCTATCATGGATTGGCCCGTGCCCACTAATGTCTCAGAAATTCGCAGTTTCATGGGACTAGCTGGGTATTATCGGCGGTACGTTCAGGGCTTCTCAAGAATTGCGCATCCCATCACTTCACTTCAGCGGAAGGGAAAGAAATTTCTTTGGTCAGAGCAGTGTCAGTTGGCGTTCCAAACCCTTAAGGAGAAACTGACTAGTGCTCCAATTTTGGCAGTGTCGGATCCTTCAGGTGATTTTGTGGTTTGTACTGATGCTTCATTGGAGGGTCTCGGAGCTGTGTTAATGCAGGATGGGAGAGTGATTGCCTATGAATCTCAGAAGTTAAAAGATCATGAACTCAATTATCCCACACATGACCTTGAATTGGCCGCAGTGGTTCATGCTCTTGTGAGATGGAGGCACTTTTTGTTAGGGCATCGGTTTGAGTTGCATACAGATCATCGAAGTTTGCAGTACATCTTCACTCAGCCGAATTTGAATGCAAGGCAGAGGAGGTGGATGGAATTTTTGTGTGAGTACGATTTTGACGTTAAGTATATTCAGGGTAAGGAAAATATGGTGGCTGACGCTCTAAGTCGGCGAAGGCATGAGGTTTCTGCAATGTCTCTTGAGGTGGATTTGAAGAGTCAGATTCTTGCAGCCCTTCCTTCAGATAGTTGGTATTCAGAGGTGAAAGCGAAGGTGGAATCGGGTAGAGCTTTGGAAGGGAAATTTTCTGGTTATTCGCTAGATTTGGATGGCGCTTTGCATTTCTTTGGGCGGTTGTATGTACCTTCTTCAGAGGGTCTTCGTACATTGATTTTGACAGAAGGTCATCAGGCACCTTACGCAGCTCATCCTGGAGTTAAGAAAATGTATGCGGATCTTTGTGTGCTCTATTTTTGGTCAGGAATGAAGCGGGATATCGCCGATTTTGTGGCTCGATGTCTTGAATGTCAGAGAGTGAAGGCTGAACATCATCATCCAGTAGGGTTGCTACAGCCTCACCTCATTCCGGAATGGCAATGGGATGTTATTTCTATGGATTTCATCGTTGGGTTGCCTATGTCATCTCGACGGCATGATGCTATTATGGTCATAGTGGACAAATTGACTAAGGTAGCTCATTTTTCTCCTATTCGATCATCATATACAGCATCTTATGTTGCTAAGGTGTTCATGAATGATATAGTTAGATTGCATGGGATACCGCGGAGGATCATTTCCGACAGAGATCCGGTATTCACATCTGCATTGTGGACATCTTTGCAGCAGTCTCTGGGAACGAAATTGAACTTCAGTTCTACTTATCATCCTGAGACTGATGGTCAAACTGAGAGGGTCAACCAGGTGCTTGAGGATATGCTTCGTATGTATGTTATGGATCAGCAATCACATTGGTAGGACTATTTGTATTTGGTTGAGTTTGCATATAACAATGGGTACCATAGCTCTATTGGTATGGCTCCTTTTCAGGCTTTGTATGGTCGTCCTTTTCGTACTCCTCTGAGTTGGGATCAATTGGAGGATAGGGTACTTCTTGGGCCCAAGATGCTTAGAGATATGGAGCAGCAGGTGTCTCGCATTCAGGAGCATCTCGTAGCTGCTCAGGATAGATAGAAGAAGTATGCTGACGCTCATAGAATTGATCGGCAGTTTGCAGTTGGTGATCGGGTTTTCCTTCGAGTGCATCCGCATAAGAGCCCAATTCGTTACAGAAAGGGTTCGAAGCTTGCGCCTCATTTTGTTGGACCCTTTGAGGTGTTAGAGCGAATTGGACCTGTTGCTTACCGTTTAGCTTTGCCACCCAGTTTGTTGCGGATCCACGATGTATTTCATGTTTCTATTCTTAGACCATATTTTCCTGATGTTACTCATGTTTTGGATTGGAATTCTCCTCAGGTCGAGGACAGGCAGCTGGCACTCGAGCCCGTGGTCGTGCTTCAGCATCGGCGACTTACCCTCAGCGGCAGAGAGATTGATCAGGTGCGGGTTCAATGGGACCTGAATGATGAGGCTTCAGCTACTTGGGAGGATGCCTCTCGTATCAGGGATTCTTATCCTTATCTTTTCACTAGCTTCCAGGAGTAAGCCGGATTTTTGGGGGGGAGGATGTAATACCCCTCATGCTACTATTTGATTTTTGACATTCATTGTGGTTTCTGTTTGGTACATTGTGATTTGTGATTGATACTGTTGCTATTATGTGTGGTAGCTTAGACTATTACTATACTCTTATGATGCCATGGATATTGTGATGACATTTTTATTATGATCATTTGATGGAGATATTTGGAATGCAATAGACTATAGAATAGTAATTTATGATGTGGTGTAAAAGTTTATGATGATATGTTTTGGTGAGGGGACAGGTAGCATCACTCATTCACGAGCGCCCTGCTACGCTGTGAATCCTCCTCACAATGCTTTGATTTTATGAATATTGTATATCACTTTATGGATGCAGGCTTTGCAGGAATAAGACTCGATTCCACCTATTTCGGTAGGTCTGGGCGAGCATTGAACCAACCCAATGGCAAGAAGTTGAATATTTGAGGTGACATGAAAAGTAACTCCGTACCAAGTTGTCAACAGTCTTGTATCTTTATGGTTTGTGCATATTAGTCTCCTTCATTTGTGTGGTTACATTGGTCTCTGTATGATTATATGATTTGTCTAAAGTAGTGAATGGTCTTATGTGGTAATTTAAATAATTAAGTAATTGGTAAAATAAAAACATAAAATAATAAGTAAATATGGCAATGAATAAATATTAGAAATAATAAAAGCATTGCATTTATTCGGAGTCTCTCAATGGTTGATTTTAAATAAGTAAATATTTAATGAAGAATTGTGGAAATGAGGCATATTTATATATTTGTTTAAATAAAAGTTTATGTTATGAATTTAGAATTTATTTAGTTTTAATTAAATGCATGAAAATGAAAATGTAATATGGGAAAAGCATCAAAATGAAATTAGGGTGAAATATTATTGGATTTTTGAATTATGACCTCTGGTATTCACGGGAAGAGGAATTGAAAGGATTTCTGGGCATGAAATTTATTAAGAGTTTCTCTTTGTTTGAGGGGATTTCATTCGAATGCTGGGAAAATTCTATTTCCAATCATTTTTTTTTTCTGCACTTAGTTCTTTTCTATTTTGGAGAAATTGGGAAGAGGAAGGAAGATTTGGATCTGTTGCTGGAAGATTTGCAGCAAAGAAATAGTGCAGCAAGAGGGGGGGCAAGGCTTCTACAGTTTGCTGCAAGCGTAGGATTGCAGGTTCTACTCTTGTTAATTGTTATTTTCTGTTAAATAGGAATTGCTTTCTGTGTGTGAAATTTATATTTAGGGATGAAAATTAAATAATTGTAGAAAGAAAAATCTACTGGGGTTATGGTTTAATTCAAGAATGTTTAAATCGGAAAATGTAGAATTGCTATTTATTTGATGAAATTTTTTGGGGTTTCTGAACTGTTGTTGATTAAAAAGGGTTTTATTGTAATCTGGGAACAAACAGTAGTTTGCTGTCTCAATTGTTTTAAAAAATATATATAATAAAATATACATATGGTGTAGGGACAATTTTTATTTCCAGCAAAATCTAAAGGTGTGATATTCACCAGATGCGTATGCATTTTATTAAAACGGTCTATTTTTTTTCAATTTGTACGATTAGGAAATATACATTAGTATCTTTTTTCCACTGTTTTTTCTTTGAAAAAATATTTCTTATCTACTGTATATATATATATATACATATATATACTCTTAAAAGATATATATATATATATAAAAGATATATATATATATATACATATATATATATATATATATATAAGATATATATATATACATATATATATATACATATATATATATATATATAAATATATATATATATCTATATTAGAACTTTATGAAATTTTTTGAGCAAAAAAAAGAAATTTAAATCCATCGAAATTATTACATAGTATTCAATTTTTTTTTTTGGGCTTTATATTCTTTATCAATGGGCTGTGTGGGGTGGAAGCCTTGGCAGACACCCACCACTGCACTCACCGGTCAGGTCAGGACAACTGAGTCAAATGAGTAGAGGCTGCCGTGGTGATTCCATAGGCTGCAGTGATGCAAAATTTTTACATTAGCTATGATGCGTTGGGAACAAATTCCCATATAATTTTATATGTTAAGCTTTTGTTCATTTCACAAATTTTTATATGGTACTTTTCTTACATTAGTAGGATACTTATCTTTATAAATATATATATATATATATATATATATATATATATATATATATATATATATATATATATATATATATATATATATATATATATATATATATATATATATATATATATATATATATATATGTGATATTATATATATATATATATTTGTATATATATATATATATATTATTAGTTAATTTAATTATTCTTTGTTCTCTGATAAAAAAATATTATTCGATTCTGTGTACAATATACAGATATATATATATATATATATTCAATTTCTTTTTGATGAATATATTCTGTTAAATATAACTGATAGTTAAACAAAGGCATGTATGTATATATTCTGTTCTGTTTCGTTTCTGATTTAAATGATATTTTCTGTTAATTTAATTGTTATTTAGAAGATAAATATTTACATTAGATTCTGTTTCTTTTCTGATTAAAAATAAAGCAGAAATTGTTACCATGAAAATAATAGTAAAATAGTAAAAAATCTGTTTTGTTGATTTTGTCAAATTACAAATCTTGAGAGGATAATGTTGATAGAAAGATCTAATTACGATAGTAAAACAGCCTTGTTATTTATTCTGGTTTTAGTATGACTGTATTTTAGGAATGGAATTTATTTTGAAATCTACCTCGGAATTAAATAAGTTATTTCTTTTATTTATTAACTCTTGTGGCCTTGTTGGGTTTGGACTTGTTAATTTATGGATGTGGGAACCCCTTTTATGTTAACTCTTTAGTCTTCCAGAGGATGTTGGTTTTGTTGAATTTATACCTTTTTATCTTGAAGTTCTGTTGAGTTATGTTTTATTAATGGGGTGTACCGAATTATGAGATTTTATTATGGTATTTTTTTTACTTGCAGATGGTTTATGCCTCGTGTATTACTTTGTTGTCATACTTTGATGATTATGATTGGCATGGTACAACCCCCTTGTTTTGATGGGTCTCTAGGGAGAGTGGCTCCTCGTGGGGGCCGGCGCCCCGTTTAAGGGGAAGAGCTCAGGATAACCCACGAGTGAGTTAGTAAATAAGTGAAAACCTAATAATTAACTTAGGAGGGTTGGGTTGGGTAGTAACATCATTGCAAGATTTTAAAAAAATGGATGCCTCGTCTTCATTAGTGCTTCTGCAGACTAATGGAAGGCTGAGAAGGCCGTGGTTGGCAAGGTCGTGGCCTCGTCCTCACGAGAGGTCTACGGCTCCGCATGAGTCACCCTATGGACCAGGCGCCTCCAGTTGGGAGGAAGAGCACAGGACAGCCATAGATGGGACCGGCGCCTCCAGTTGGGAGGAAGAGCACAGACAGCCCATGTAGGACTATGCGATGACACTCTCCCCTAGTTGCCCATGTGTTGTTTTATTGTGTTCCTCTGGAAGTGGGGTATGGGAATTGATTTAGATTGTTGTTTGAATTGATTTAAATTGATTTATAAGTATTACATCTTTAGCATGTATTGTATGATCTCATTTATATTGGGTTTATCATCTTGCATCTTTAGGACATTGTGATTTGATGTTATTGGTTGCCCTTTTTAATTGGTGTATTGTGTGATGGATCTATGTTGGTACTTTTTTTTTGGTTGTACCTTTTTGTTGTCATTCTTGGTCGGAGTTACTTCTCTGTCACCTCTTAGCACGGGGGTGGTCGGGTGGAACGTGCTCCGCACACCGTTGGGTTCCCCATCAGCGTTCGTGGCTTCAATCTTATCCAGTTGAAGATTTATTACAGTTGATCTCATTGTATTTTGATAACTTGTATATTGTATTCATCCCACATGTTTGGGATTCATGATGTAACTTTATGGATGATGCAACATTGAAAGATGATGTAATGTAATTATCTACTTTGTAACTTTAATTGGCTATGAAATGTCTTATGGGTTATCTTGTGATAGAATTTATGTATGTACTTATCTTATGATGTCATTATAGCTCCTTTTGATATCTTATGAAATGATGTTTAGTAATGTCTATTTTCAACGTAATCTCGTGGGGGCCCCAAAGGACATGGTTGATTTTGTTGTTATATATGATCATTTAATATTGATATGATGATTATTTATCTTCCTTTTAAAAAAAAAAATTATTTGCGCTCTTTTGTTGTTTGTTCTTTGGGGCTTGCACTCAGGCGTTACAATTTGAGTTCACAAGAGAATTCAAGTGTTTACAAGAGCATTCAAATGTTTACAAGAGCATTCAAGAACCTTCAAGAGTTGTTTATCAAACTTGTTTTGGAGTATTATTCAAGTATGAAGCATCATGTCAAAGTCATCATGCATCATGTTTTTTTTTTTGAGATATCATTTGTGATGTAGGGTTTCATGATTCAAGCTAGCATTGAATTCAAGATCTATCACATTCAAGCAACATTCAAGATCTACATCCATTGAAGCCACTTCATACATGCTTGCAACACTTTATTGCTAGGGTTTGGTGAGTTGGAACATTACATTTTGTTCATTCATCATTCCTTCATCTCATTCAATTTCAAAAAAAGGTTTGATAATCAAAACGGGGTTTGACCAAGGAAAACCCCTTTCTACTAACAAAACAACATTTTTCCCTCTTTAGTGTGTGATTTGTAAAATTAGGTTGAAGGCATATTGAATATCAAGATTGGAAAGAAGTTGTTCAAGTTGTAACATTGTCTAGAAGATCATTGGAAGACATCTACAAAGTAGAATTATGCACTTCAGATCCATAAACTAGGTTGAGAGGATTGAGTAGAGATCGAAGAGTAGATTTTAGGAGTTCCATATTTTCCTTTGCTAGATTTATGTTCCTACCCAAAAACCGTATTCTAGGACTAAATCATCCAAACTGGCGTATGAGTCCAAGCAAGTATTAATTTTAGCATATTCAACATTTTAGGTCTTCAATCAAACCCTTACAGGTTTCCAGGTGCACACCTCTGATCTCGCATCTTTTCGTTCTGATTTACATGCATTCCTAGGTCATTTAGTGAATTTTTACATTGCATTAGCTTTTAACATTAGATCTTGCATATCATTAGTCTTTCTAATCCCTAGCTTTTTGGTGAACCACTCTTTAGTCATTACTCATACCCTAGAACACCCCTAGTGTAGATCTATTTCTTGTCTTCATCTTTGGATTGGGATCCATAGGATTTCCTTGAGTGTAATGGTTGTGAAATAGGAAGGGCCTCATTCCCCTTGTGCATTCCATCTTCAAAAAAGGTGGAACCCTATTTTCACCATTACATTTTAGTGAACCTATATTTAGAACATATTAATTCTAATTTGGATTGCATCAACATCCTAGATCTAGCTTTCATTAACTTTGCATTAGGGTTTGCATTAGTTAATTGGCATTCTAGGGTTTTTATATCTTGCATTAGTGAAAGTGCATATAGGTTGCATTTTTGCATCTTGCATCACTGAATTTCATCTGAAATCTCTATTTGCACTTACTTTAGACATCATACAAATCAAAAATCATAACTTTCACTTGGAATTATTTAAAATTTGTGCAAAAATGCTCATCTAGGACTCATACACCCCTCTGGGCGATTTATTTCCAGTACAGGTGGTTTTTTCTAGTTTTTGGGTATTCTGTAGTGATTCTCATTCAACATTCAAACCTCTGAAAGACCTTGATTGGGACTCATATGTTGGAATATGTTGTCATTGATATCAAAAAGGAATGAAAAGAGAAGTGTATTGACCCTGTGCAGATGTGCATATTGGTATCATTGAAGTCAACAATATAAATTAGGAAAATGAGTTTGTTGGCATGTAATGCTCAAAATTTGATGTTCATTTTGCTACATAATTTACCAAAATTAATACATTCCAAGTATGTTAAAAACAAAGGATGCATAGATCAAGATCTTCCCATAATTTCTCAAAAGCAAAATTAAGTAATTAATTTCATTCCATGTATGCAAAAGAAGTAAATTCCATTAACAAGGATCATTGCAATGATATATATATGTAAATGCTAGTTGCATATCAATGAGTTTCCATAAATTCATTCAAGTTTCAATTACATCAAAAACATTCAATTAGTACATCTATTTCAATGTTACATCAAAAATTTCATTCAAATACATCTATTTCAATGTTACAATACTGAATTACAATAAAATTACATTTACAAGTGGGCTTTACAAGCCATTCAAAATAATACATGAATACATTTATAGCATATAAATCTCTAAATCTCAACCGTCATGACACCACTGGTCTTCTTGCAAGTTGGGGCAAACAGTGTGATTAAGACGCCTTTTCCACCCAACCATGAAGTACAATACTTCCCTGGGTTTCTTCCTAACTCGAAGAAATCTCCAGCCCTGCACGAGGAGCCTAGCAACCTGAAACAACAATGCAGGAGGGAACTCTTGATGCAATCCTGATGCCTATATGTATTCCTAACATGAGAATCACATATTTCTTGCAAATAGGAGATGGCGGAGACCTATTTTCATTTAGTTCTAGGCTTTTAATTCCATCTATTTCAATGGTGCAAGTGTTTGGCCAAGCATAAATAAAACAAATGATAGTTTTAGAAAAGGTAAAACTACCATCTCTGTGGGTCGACCTTTGGCATCCTGTCTCGGAAGTTTCTCAAAATACAATGAATAATGCATGTCCCATCTAAGTTCGCATTCAATTACACATATTTCAAATTCCAAGGAATTTCATCATTTCCAATGTTCATACAAACATTATCAAAGTAACTTTTCATACATACACTCAAAATGAGAGATTTTTCCACATTTTCTATTGAAAGTTACTATGCAGTTTAAAATCAATCCAAGTTCAATTTTCAGAGTGATTTGATCAAAGTATGTAGTTTTGATAGATTAAGAAAAAAAAGAAAGCTACTCTTTTCAGCCTAAAAAGTATGAGGTAAAACATAGCTCACAGATTACTTTCTTGTTTAATAGGAACATATCAACAATCTATATGAAAAAGAATTATAAATTAAGTTTAAAGAGAAATAAGCAATTACGTACATGTTCATCTTCAGCTTTATGTACAATCATTTCACTGAGCTTTACAAATAATGTATTCTAATTCATTTGGTGCTCCTTTTTTCAGGTATTAAAACAACTTGAGAAAATAAAAACAACATAAATATCTAATTTGTATGTGAATACAATTTTTCTACTGTTCACAGGTTTATTTTAGTGCATATATGTATATATTATACACCTTCAAACTGCTTGATTAAGAGATCTTAATGCCCAGATTTGTTCAAGTATTTATCATAAATAAATATATATATATACATATATACTCATATAGATTTATATATATATATATATATATATATATATATATATATATATATATCCATCAATAAACTTATTCATACAAAATTGAATTCAATGCAAATATATATAAACAGACTTTCACATAATACGCAAGTCACAGGAAAAATGTAGTTGAAATATCTTTGAATAATTTTATTAAAACAAAGTAAATATAGTATTTAGGGCTTACGCCAACCACCCCATTATGGGGAGGCACTACCTGTGGAAGGCAGTGCTTCCTCCACAGGCCGTGGCCTTTGGAGGGAGCACTGTCTCCCACAGTGTTGTCCTTCCCTTATGGGGAGTGCACGGCTGGGGAGAGTCCTCAGCCCCCCCTTCACTTAACAAAACATTTATAAAAAAAAAATCAATTCCAATGAAAAGAAAACTAAAAGCTATGCAATCATAAATTCATTTTCATATTATGGCAAAAGTAATCCAGATTTATACGCCAATGTATATTTATGTAATATATATATATATATATATATATATATATATATATATATATATATATATATATATATATATATATATATATATATATATATATATATATATATATATATATATATATATATATATATATACACATAGAGAAATTATGTGTGCATATATATATAAGTATATATATATATATTTATTTTCAGAGCTTTTGTGAAAAGAATGAACAATCTAGAATGAAATAATAAGCTACAGCTAGCAAAGGAGAAAAGCCCCAATTTGAAAGGGATAAAATTAAGAAAATTCTTTCAATGCACTCAAGGGAATGAAACATTTTCTCATATTTTTATAGTTTTTGCATATAGTTCAAACACTTTGCACTCAAATTCTTCAGAATTAGTTTCATATATTTCAACAAGATTTGTGGAAAAGAATGGAAAACCTAGATATTACACTTCCAGCTAGAGATGCTCTTCAGACAACTTCTTTCCTCTGTCCATGTTCAATCCAATTTTTCTGAATAAGCTTCTTCTCTTTCCTTCTTTCCAGTTGCTTTTCCAACTCTTTACTTTCCTACTATCCTCCAAGGAACAATTCTCAACTCACTATTTTAAAGACTCGGCATCCTCTTGGTAGCCACTAAAGCAAAGATTGTAGAGTTTAATTTTTCCAAGAATCATTTCAAGAACGGTTACCTTCTCGAGAACTCTTTTTTCCCTTTTAAAAAATGCTTTTCCTTTCCATTTCTACCCTAATCTTGAAATGGATTTTAAAAATAATAATAATTTTCAATTTAATTGCCTATAAATCCCTTTTTGAAAATATTTATTCAATAATAAAATAAATATCTTATAACTAATGGTTAACTTATTAACTCCAGGACTAACACAAATTAAAAGAAGAATAGAATGCATGAGTATTTAAATAAAAAATCTATAATTAACTTTAATTAAAACTTAATCCTTTATTTTATCATGCTTTCATTTCATCATTTATTTAATTTACTAATTATTATTTAATTTGCAAATAATTCAAAACAAACACACAAAAATTAGACATTCCTAAATGCAGTCTATATGAAACTAAGTGCGTATGTGTGATCGAGAGGTCTTCCTGCTTTGTCCTATCAAGATGTTAACCTCCTCTCTTTAATCACACCCTTTGTCTTGGACTTCTTGCAACTCAAGTGCACTCAAGAACACAACAATAATTGAATTAGTATCGCATTAAGATATAAATAAAGCAATGCATTACACTAATTAAAATGTTTCTACTCTATTTTGCTTCGTTTCCAAAGTAAAACATATTCAATACTATTCAAATTTTCATAATTTAAATAAACACTCTCATTTATCTCCACACCAAAACACCATCATATTAATTATTATTCTACCAGGCACATCAAAACATGTAACAAATCCACACAACCAAAAGTAATATGCATCAGGATTGAGAGGTGACATCCTTCCCCACTAGGAAGAGACATCGTCTCAATGTCTTATTACAAATCCACACAATAAAAACTGAAGCATCAGTGTATCATAAGTCTCTAAAAGAAAGGAAAGAAAAATATGCTAAGATCTCAAATGAGGAAAATCTCTATCAATGTCTACAACATTCTCCCAAGTGGCATTATCCTCCGAGTATTGGTTCCACTAGACCCTATACTGCATAATGTCCTTGTTCCGCAACTTAAAGTTGCACTCTTCCAATATCCTGATGGGATCCACTTGCATCACTCTTGGGTCATGTACCTGCAACACATGCAAGTCAAGAATATGAGCTACATCTGTATGATAGGGCTTAAGCATCGAGACATGAAAAACATTATGGATCTGGGATAGAGTTGGTGGCAAAGCAAGCCTATAAGCAACCGGATTAATCACCTCCAAGACATCAAAAGGCCCAACAAACCTACAGGAAAGCTTAGAGTTCTTGCTAAAAGAGATTGAACTCTTATGCGGATGAACTCTCAAAAAGACCTTGTCTCCTATAGAGAATTGTCTGAAAGCTCTATTCTTATTTGCAAGACTTTTCTGTCAATCTGAAGCTTGCTTAAGCTTCTCTTTGATAAGCTTCATTTGGTTTTCCATTTCTCTCAACATTTCAGGACCAATCACAATCTTGTCCTCAACCATGTCCCAACTGATGGGTGTTCGACATTTACGTCCATATAGAGCCTCAAATGGTGTCATACCCAAAGAGGCATTGTAGGAGTTGTTGTATGAAAACTCCACCAATGGAAAATACTCCTCCCATTTGTGTTGTTGATCCATACAATACATTCAGAGGAGATCCTCCACAATATGGTTCACCCTCTTAGACTGACCATCAATCTAAGGATGATATGTTGAGCTGAAATTTAATTTAGTTCCCAGGGAAGAATTCAAAGTAGTCCAAAATCTATAAGTCATCCAAGTGTCACGATCGGAAATGATCACCTTTGGCACTCCATGCAGTTAGAAGATTTCCTTTACAAATTTCCTCCCCAAAACCATCGAACCATCCTTGAGGTTCCCAGGAATGAAATGGGTTACCTTAGTTAATTTATCCACCACGACTAGGATGGTATCATGTTGATTCCTATACATTGACAATCCCTGAATAAAGTCCATAGTTATCACCTGCCACTAATATTCTGGCACCCTGTGAGGATATAAAAGTTCTGCTAGATGTATATGCTCAATCTTAACTTGCTGGCATTCCAAACATCGGGCAATAAATGAAGTAACATCTCTTTTGATTCCTGGCTAGAAATATAGAGGCTTGAGTCCCTAAACCATTTTAGTCACACCAGGGTTTCCTAAGTAAGGTGCATTATGGAATTCCTCTAGCACCAACTCTCTCAACCCTACAGAGTGAGGAATATACATGCATCCCTAGAACATCAAGAGTCCATCAGACTCAAATACATATCTAGTAAATCTGCGATCTGAAGGATCCTGCTCTAGGGCTTGTTTCACCCTTTCATACTACTCATCCCTGGGTAATTCATGAACTACTTACTCTCTAAAATTAGATTTTATGGTAACCATGGCTGCGAGATGTCTCCTCCTACTCAAGGCATCTGCTACCCTATTTTCCCTCCCTTTGATGTACTCAATGCCAAAGTCATATTCACTCAAAAATTCCAACCATTGCCTCTGACAAGCATTTAGGTTGGGTTGAGTAAAGATGTACTATAATCCAGCATGATCTGTTTTTAAATAAAAGGGCTTACCCAAGAGATAGTGTCTCCACATTTGAAGAGCATGAACTATGGCTGCCAACTCTAAATCATGTGGTACATAATTTAACTCATGTTGCTTCAACTTTCTTGATTCATATGCCACCACTTGTCCTTCCTACATGAGAATGGCTCCTACCCCTTCTCCTGATGCATCAGTAATCACTATGAAATAACCATTCAGATCAGGCACAACTAGAATAGGTGAAGAAGTAAGCTTCTCTTTTAGCAACTGAAAATATTTTTCAGACCTGTCACTCAACTCAAAGTTATTTCCCTTCTTCTAGAGTACGGTAATGGGTGTTGCTATTGTTGAGAACCCTTGCACAAATCTCCTGTAATAATCCGCAAGTCCCATAAAGCTTCAGACTTCTGAAACATTCTATGGTACTAGCCAATCTAAGATTGCCTTAATCTTATCTGGGTCCACAGCGATCCCTTCTGCTGAAATAGCATGTCCCAAATAATACACCTCAGATCAGAAAAAGGTACATTTGGACATTTTCCCATATAAGTTATGTTCCCTCAACCATTGCAATACTATCCTCAAATGCTTCTCATGCTCTTCCTCTGACTTGGAATATATCAAGATATCATCAAGGAATATTCAAACAAAGTTATCTAAGCAGTCCCAAAAAACACTGCTCATCAGATTCATGAAGGCTACAGGGGCATTAGTTAGTCCAAACAGTAGCACTGTGTATTTTTAGTGCCCGTACCTTGTCCTAAATGCAGTCTTGTGAATATCTTCATCCTTTAACCTCAACTAATGGTACCCCGATCTCATATCTATTTTAGAGAATACCTTGGCATATTTTAACTGGTCAAACAAATCATCAATATGGGGAAGCATGTATTTATTCTTGATAGTAACCTTGTTAAGCATCATGTAATCAATGCATAACTACAAGGTCCCATCCTTCTTCTTCACAAATATAACAGGAGCTCCCCAGGGCAACACACTTGGTCTAATGAAACCTTGTTTCAACAATTCCTCAAATTGGGCTTTTAGCTCATATAACTCCATTGTGTTCATCATGTACGGGGCTTTGGACTAACGTTCTATGCCTGGTATCAAATCAATTGAAAAATAAAATACACGCTTAGGCAGTAGCTCAATTATCTCTTCAGGAAAAGAATCCTCAAATTATTTTAGAATGGGATGATCATTAACTAATGATTCTACCTCATCAAGGTCCTTGACCTTCATTGGATAAATAGTGCATCCCTTTCGGCTAGCCTTGTTTAATTGCATGGCTGAGACTTGCCTAAGTTCTAGAGACCTTTTAACACCACAAATCTCCACATGATTACCTTGGTCATCAAGACACCTTATTGATTTCTCCTTGAAATCCACAAGGGCCTTATGTTCAGAAAGCTAATTTATCCCTAAAATCACAACATAAGATCCCAATGGTGCTACATAAAAGTTAACTTGCGTTTTGAGACTAGGGAATTCAAGTTCACTACAAAATAGGCATTTCTCTACCTTCCTCTCTACCTGGTTCCCATATTGAACTTTCCATGAATTTTCCATATAGCCCAGTATAACTGATAATTTAGATACAACATGAAGATCCACAAAACTATCAATGGCACTAGTTTCAATCAAAATAGAAGCAGTATTTCCAAAGAGTTTACCCGATAGCTGGTAGGAGTGGATTGGTAATCTGCTTGGCAATTGTCAACTGCCACATGGATATGATGTTGATTCCTGTTATTCTTCCTATTAACCCTCTGAGGGCACACACTGGTGCAATGCTCACCACCACAAGTATAACATCCCCCATGAGGTGCCTTAGGCCTGATAGAAAAATCACTCCTATTATTGTCATTCTTTTTATTGAAATTAGCCCTCTTATTGTTATTATGGTTTCCATCGTTATGATTCTGAGGACTACTACTCCTTTTCAAATTTTTGATCTACCTATTATTATTTCCTTGGTTACCCTGATTGCTCTGATTTCCCTGGTTATTGTTTCCTTGGCAATTTCCTTGGAACTTCTTATTGCCATACTTGGCTTCCCTGCTTTTCTTGTAGTTTGCAACCTGATGCATTTTATGTTTCTGTAAAAGTTCCAATTCAAAGGCTTCATCCATGGTAATGGTTCTATGCATATCCACATCATTTCCAATTTGAGGCCTTAGCCCCATAATGAATTTCCATATACGAAACCTCTCACCATGTTGGTACTGAGGCACGTACTTAAGCAAGTGAGAGAATTTCTCCCAATACTATGTTATTGTCATTCCTCCTTGAATGAGGACTTGAAATTTTGTTATTTTCTTATCAAAATAAGATTGTGTAAGCCACTTCTTTGTGAAAATATGCAAAAATTGTTCCCATGTCACCTTGCCAGGAAAAAATTATTTATCAGCCCTTTCATTCTCCCACCATGTAGCAGCTTCACCTGTGAGCTGGTAGGATCCCCATTCTACTTTAGTTTCCTAATATAGGTTTCAAAGGGAAAAATACCTTTCCATTTCAATAATCCATTCCTTTTCCCCATCACCAAAGAATTTACCATCAAAATTGGGTGGCACCACCTTCTTGAGGTCCTTACCCAATTCCTCAGCTACCTTAGTTAGCTTACTTTGATTCTTTTCAGTTTCAAGGTTTTCTCCGTTTGGTTCATTTCTGATTTTTTCACTTTCACCAAGTTCAGACCTTGTTGGCTTAGTTTGTCTTGCCTGCTCAAGGTTATCAATCTTGGCCTCTTGCCTACTTAAGATGGCCAAAATCTGATACAACTTATCATTAGGATAACCACGGGATCCTCCTCCCCATTTTCGCTGATAATACCTACCCTCCATTAGGGTTACCCTAGCAAAACATAACATCAAGCGTAATTAGGCATAGGTCCTAGAGTTTAACCTTGCTTCTCTTATACCAAAATGTAACGCTCAAAAGTTGATGTTCATTTAGCTACATAATTTACCAAACTTAATACATTCCAAGTATGTTAAAAAAAAAGGATGCATAGATCAAGATCTTCCCATAATTTCTCAAAATGAAAATTAAGTAATTAGTTTCATTCCATGTATGCAAAAGAAGTAAATTCCATTAAAAAGTATCATTACAATGATATATATATGTAAATGCCAGCTGCATATCAATGAGTTTCCATAAATTCATTCAAGTTTCATTTACATCAAAAACTTTCAATCAACACATCTATTTCAATGTTACATCAAAAATTTCTTTCAAATACATCTATTTCAATGTCACAATACTGAATTACAATAAAATTACATTTACAAGTGGGCTTTACAAGCCATTCAAAATAATACATGAATACATTTATAGCATATAAATCTCTGAACCTCAACTGTCATGACACCACTGATCTTCTTGCAAGCTAGGGCCAAGAGTGTGATTAAGGAACATTTTCTGCCCAACCACAAAGTACAATACTTCCCCAGGCTTCTTCCTAACTTGAAGAAATCCCTAGCCCTGCACGAGGAGCCTAGCAACCTAAAACAACGTAGGAGGGAACTCTCGATGCAATCCTGATGCCTATATGCATTCATAGCATGAGAATCAAATATATCTTGCAAACAGGAGGTGGCAGAAACCTATATTCATTTAGTTCTAGGCTTTTAATTGCATCTATTTCAATGGTGCAAGTGCTTGGCCAATCATAAATAAAAAAAATGATAGTTTTGGAAAGGTTAAACTATCGTCTATGTGGGTCCACCTTACGCATCCCGTCCTGGAAGTTTCTCAAAATACAATGAATAATGCATGTCCCATCTAAGTTCTCATTCAATTACACACATTTCAAATTCCAAGGAATTTCATCATTTCCAATGTTCATACAAAGATTATCAAAGTAACTTTTCATACATATACTCAAAATGAGAGATTTTTCCACATATTTTCTATTGAAAGTTACTGTGCAGTTTAAAATCAATCCAAGTTCAAGTTTCAAAGTGATTTGATCAAAGTATGTAGTTTTGATAGATTGAGAAAAAAAAAGCTACTCTTTTCAGCCTAAAAAGTATGAGGTAAAACATAGCTCACAGATTACTTTCTTGTTTAACAGGAATATAGCAACAATCTATATGAAAAAGAATTATAAATTAAGTTTAAAGAAAAATAAGCAATTACGTACATGTTTATCTTCAGCTTTATGTATAGTCATTTCACTGAGTTTTCCAAATAATGTATGGTAATTCATTTGGTCCTTCTTTGTTAAGGTATTAAAACAACTTGAGAAAAGAAAAACAACATAAATATTTGATTTGTATGTGAATACAAGTTTTCTGCTGCTCACAGGTTTATTTTAGTGCATATATGCATATGTTATACTCCTTCAAATTGCTTGGTTAAGAGATCTTAATGCCCAAATTTGTTCAAGTATTTATCATATATAAATATAAATATACATATATACTCATATAAATTTATGTATATATATATATAAACTTATAAACCATGATACATATAAACTCTACTATATTTTTTGTATCATGCCATTGACATTGTTTATTGTCTCTCAGCCGCTAAGGGACCAAGTGGATTAACACAAAAGACCATCAACACCAAGCCAATTTTTTTTTTTAAAGAAACTAAAGTAACACTAACTAATGCAACTCAACCAATTAATATGAATGACATCATTACATTAACATGATATTATAATCACATTATAATCTAAAAGTAATATTGAACATAACCCATTTGCACACCTATCCACCATGGTCCCCTAACGTCGCTACTAAGATACACCTACACTAATTAAGCTTAAAGAACATATTTGAAATACTATGACCATATTTTATTAACACTCGAATGTAAATAAATCTCATACATCAAATTATATGATAACATATCAAAATTATCTCAAACCACAAATAACACTATGCTAATATAAATCTATTCTCAATCAATGTTATAAAATAAGTACATAAAGATATATCATATCTACTGCTTAATTAAACTCATGCATTATAAATACAACATTTCTATATTAAACCTCTCTATTACATACTAAACAATACTAAAAATGTGTATAATCAAGATTGTAACAATTCACTCACTTTTCTTATACAAGAATGCTACCATGAACACGATTCATTAATCTAAGAGGTACATATGTATAAAATACACTAAACATATTTTTTTTAATGAAAATATCACCTGCACATAAATTCAACGATAGAATGAAGCGAAAGGAAAGACTCTCCACATTGCGCACGAATTGCACCACCTAAATCCCAATGGATGGTTCGGAAATACCACCCTACCACGTGGAACCCTGAGGCCCACTCCCTCCGTGCTAGGAGACAACACTAGGCCCCACAAACAAGCAAACAACATAACAGAAACAACAAGTAGCTGACACTAAACATCCCAAGAAAACTACTAAAATAAGAATCAACTGAAAATTACAATAACTTCACAAATACTTCTAGGTACTTCTATAGACCCAAACACATAACACAAATAGATAGAAAACTAAAAAGCTTATAATTAAACCATAACACTACAATAAAGTATATTACATCAAACTCACAATATTATAACATAATAACACACTTTAGTTTAGTAATTCACAATCAAGACCAACAATGCACATCCCTGACATAATTGATCTTTACAAATACAAAAACTTCAATACAAGATCTCACAAATATGAAGGGATTTATAACATGAAAATAGTAAACACAATTAAATAAAAATGGTACAACATAATACAGATCAAAGAATATAGTTACACCCTCAAATACAACTTTTAAAACTAAACTGATTCTCACTTGACAACAGTCAAATCTGTTAACAATAAAACACCCATAAAATAGTCATATCAACTCGAAATCAAAATCTGTAAAATACCCATTTCAGATTTAGTCGTCGACTACTCAGCAATGCGAAAGAAATTGACTAAAAATGAATAATAATTTCATAAAATGCAAAACAACAGACGGATTCCATAAAACCCTCTTTTCGGCAATACTCGATTACAGTCAAATAACAAAATGAGTAACATAACAATCCAGATTTTATTCAAAATAAAATATAATAAAAAGAAAGAATATTAAAATTAATTTAAACTATTTCAAACCCCTATAAATTTAAAATCTCAATCTTCCTTTAGCTGGTTACAGGGAGAAATAAAAATATTTTCAATCATAGAGGAGCAACTTGACAGCAGTCTCGTGTTTCAACTATATCTCACAAACTACGATCTGAGTTTCTGAGATTTTTGGACAAAATTTAAATGACAGCGAGATGAAAAAATCATTAAAAATCTCATTAACCCAGTTCGTAAAAATAGAGTTATAAGGGACGCACTCAGACCCTTTTATTGTGAATAATAGAAAATAAATAACAGATATTCACTTTTATTTTAGAATAAACAAATGTTTTACTCATACAAAAAATAAAACTATCCAATATTTGTTTTCAAAAATCAAAAGAAAGAAATCAATCAAATCATTCATGCATACGAAAGAAAATTTTAACACAAGATCCGAAAATCCAACCTGGATCCAACGCTTGGGAATGACTAAAAAATTTGATGCTGAGCTCCCAAAGTTTTCAACTTCCAAAACCTTCAAATTGCAACAAATTTCTCATTGCTCTTTCCTCTTTGCAAGCATGGAAAAATCTCTCATGAAAAGAATCCCAATCCAACATGCACTCCAAAAGAATAACCCAACCGAGAGAAACCATTTTTTTCTCCTCCCAAATAAAAAGAACACTTTCAGAACCCAAAAGACCAAAAGACAACCTCCCAGCCACCCTTTCAACTTCCATTTTCGTCACTTTTCATAATGGAGTAATTAGGGTGGGTTCTGGACTCAAAAAATATAATTTTATAAAATAAAAATACCTCTCACCCATAAAGCTATCACATAGGAAACATTTTAAATCATTAAAACCACATAAAGACTCCATAAAACATAAATTTAGTGACCATTTTAATAAAATGAATCAAGAGACTAATAATGCAAAAATTATATCCAAACAAAAGTAAAACAAATATTACTCAATAAACAATAACCAAATACCAAATAATGATAATAATAAACAATAATTAAATAATTATTCCTCAAAATAATAACATAATAAAACATAACATAATAAATGTCACTTATGGATAATATTATATCACACCTCAAACACATTAATAAAAATCATAACAATAAATATGATAGATTCAATATCTAACTTCACTCAAATAATTCACAAACTAAGGTAAAATATAAATCATAAAATAACTTCACATGAAAGAGCAACATTCACATCAAAAGATAAATAACACTAATCACAATCATAACAACACAACTAACCACAGGGTTTAACACCAACAGGTTGGGATCCAAAACTAAGGTTAGACAACAAAATCAAACAATCACATATCACATAAGAAACAATCGAATAAATGCAACACTCCAAACATAGGGTAAAGAAGATCGGACATTGTCTCATGACAACCCGAAAAAGTTAACACATTCTTCATCAATTGTCTCTAATTGAGAACAATGGCTAGGGTTAGGTTATAATTTGGGCCTAGATGTTATCTCCTCAACCACCATTGGGATTAGAGGCACGCTCAGACCTACTAATTTAGGTAGAGACGTAGCCTAGTACCTGTTCACTTAAACATACAAATTAGAGCACATGTGCATAATAGCCGAAGCACTAGGAAAGAAAGCTCTAGCAATCATATCTCATTCCCGTATGTCTCTCATACGTCCAATGGTACGATGCCACCCTTTCCACTTATCCTAACAAACATACTACTGTATCACTCAATTATCCAAGTAAATCTCTGCATAATAACAATAACATAACAATATGCATCATACTCACCAAAACACTAATAGAAGCTCATGCCCCATCTTGCAACCACAAAGCTTGAACACAAATCAGTATATTTTATAATAATAAAGATAACCATAATCAAAATCATAATAATATGACAACACAATGATAATATATTAGAATCAAGTGAAAACCCCAAAGGTAACAAAACACTTTCATCACATCAATATGTCAATAACATACATCATAGTAATGGTCATGTCTGAACACACACATCATGATAAATATATCCTTAAACACATATAATAAATCATTTCCTAACATTTTTACTTAGTCCATAAATTCATGATATACAATATCAATTGTTTAACATCATTAGCACATACCTTTAAATGTCTCTATTATTTTACTTTCATCTCCAAGTTCCAAAGCCAAACTTCCTACACATCCACTATGAGAATGGAGAGGCACTCAGTCTCCTAAAGAGAACAGTGATCCATTGATATCTGTAATTGTGCAAATATATATAAATATATATATAAACATATATATACATATGTACATATATATATATAAATTTTTATATTTATCCTTGAAATTTCCCAAAGAATTCAACATAGAATTTCACATAATACGCAAGTCACAGGAAAAACAAAATTGAAAGATCTTTGAACAGTTTTGAGAAAAAAAAGTAAATATAGTATTTAGGGATTACACCCCCCACCCCATTATGGGGAGGCACTTCCTGTCGAAGGCAACGCTTCCCCCATAGGCCATGGCATGTGGAGGGAGCGCTGTCTCCCACAACACCGCCCTTCCCTTATGGGGAGGGCATGGTTGGGGAGAGTCCTCAGCCCCCCCTTCACTTAACAAAACATTTATTAAAAAAACTTTGATTCCAATAAAAAGAAAACTAAAAACTATGCAATCATAAATTCATTTTTGTATTATGGCTAAAGTAATCCAGATTTATTTGCCAATGTATATTTATGTAATATATTTATATTTATATATATATACACATAAAGAAATTGTGTGTGCATATATATATAAGTATATATATTTATTTATTTTCAGAGCTTCTGTGAAAAGAACGAACAATCTGGAATGAAATAATAGGCTACAGTTCACAAAGGAGAAAAGCCCCAATCTGAAAGGGATTCAATTATGAAAATTCTTTCAATGCACTCAAGGGAACGAAACATTTTCTCATATTTTCATAGTTTTTGCATATAGTTCAAACACTTTGCATTAAAATTATTCAAAAGTATTTTCATATTTCAACAAGATTTGTAGAAAAGAATGGAAAACCTAGATATTACAATTCCAGCTAGAGATGCTCTTCAGACAACTTCTTTCATCTACCCTTGTTCAATCCAATTTTTTTGAATAAGCTTCTTCTCTTTCCTTCTTTCTAGTTGCTTTTCCAACTCTTTATTTTCCTACTATCCTCCAAGGAACAATTCTCAATTCACTATTTAAAGATTCGGCATCTGCTTGGCAGCCACTAAAGCAAAGATTGCAGAGTTTAATTTTTTGAAGAATCATTTCAAGAATGGTTACCTTCTTGGGAACTCTTTTTTCCCTTTTAAAAAATGCTTTTCCTTTCCATTTCTACCCTAATCTTGAAATGGATTTTAAAAATAATAATAATTTTCAATTTAATTTCCTGTAAATCCCTTTTTGAAAATATTTACTCAATAATAAAATAAATATCTTATAACTAATGGTTAACTTATTAACTCCAAGACTAACACAAATTAAAAGAAGAATAGAATGCATGAGTATTTAAATAAAAAATCTATAATTAACTTTAATTAAAACTTAATCCTTTATTTTATCATGCTTTCATTTCATCATTTATTTAATTTACTAATTATTATTTAATTTGCAAATAATTCAAAACAAACACACAAAAATTAGACATTCCTAAAAGCAGTCTATATGAAACTAAGTGTGTGTGTGTGATCGAGAGGTCTTCCTGCTTTTTCCTATCAAGATGCTAACCTTCTCTCCTTAATCACACCCTTGGTCTTGGACTTCCTACAACTCAAGTGCACTCAAGCACACAACAATAATTTAATTAGTATCACATTAAGATATAAATAAGGCAATGAATTACATTAATTAAAATTTTTCTACTCTAGTTTGCTTCATTTCCAAAGTAGAACATATTCAATACTATTCAAATTTTCATAATTTAAATAAACACTTTCATTTATCTCCACACCAAAACACCATCATATTAATTATTATTCTACTAGGCACATCAAAACATGTAACAAATCCACACAAAACCAAAAGTAATATGCATCAGGATTGAGATGTGACATGGCATGATGATAGAAGATGGATGAGAGAATAGTGGATCTGATGGTGAATTAAGTTCTGATTCATGATGGGTTTTTCAAGAGCTTTCTGGAAAGGTATTGTGTAGGCCCAAAGGATGTACATCATGCCCAAAAATGAATTATATTCACCTTTAGGTTTTTTAGGGTTTATTAGTTAAACCCTAGGTCATTTGCAGTCATGGTATTTGAACATATCTTCTATTTTTGATAGTGACCTGTTTGGAAATTGTAGGAAGCTTAAGTAATGACTTAATCCCTTTTTGTTCATCCCTTGACTAGCCCCTCACTTCTTTGAAATTGGTTGGAAATGTTCTTAAGAGTTATTGGAAATGACAAGATTATTTTAGTGAGACTCACCTAGGAGTCTCTCTAATAGCTCAATTATACCATAAATTTGACAATTCTATATCAGCAAGAGAATGGGACATGTCTCTTTGACATAGCAATAGCAACACTATGTAGATTTATTGATGAGACAATACGGTGTCAGGAAGAGTTTCATCCATGTCTCTTCAATAGATCGATAGCTATCTTATTAGTGAGACATTGATGTATCGGAAAGAGTTTGAGAGAAGTCTCCTCGATGGAGTGATAAGGAGAATGGAAGTTTTGTCAATGAGACTATATGGCATTGGTGAGACTTTTGTAAATGTCTCCCCAACATGGCGATGTGAAGACAGTGGTCGAGTGGGACCAAGTCATAATGATGTGGGTGACTATGATGATGAAGAGAACACGTGGCATAATGAGATTGGATGAACTGTAATCCACATCCTTGTTGTGGATTACAATGTAGCCACATGGTGATAAAGTGGATTGGTGATGTCATAAATGGTCTTCATCAACATGATAGAGTGGTTTTGATGGGATATTGAAGGATGTCTCCCTAACGAATCACTGGCCCTTTCATTAGTGAGACATTGTCATATCGCCAAGACCTTGAAGAATATCTCTTTGATAGGGCAATAGGAATGTGTGGTGCTATGTGGGACTTGGATGTGACGATGGCTAACAAATGGTAATGGATGATTGTTGGATATGTCATTTCGCATTGATTTTTTGAATGAAGTGGTGGCAACATGGAATAAAAATGGCATATGGGCCCATGCACTCAAAGGAAAATCTCATTGGTGAGAATGGTGGACGTCGATGTGACTATAATGGATGTCCCAGCATCAAAGCGATATGTTAGATCGGCAATAGAGATTTGGCAACTATTTATTGAATGGTTTCGATTTAAAGATACAACAAAAAATGAGGATCACAGGATTAGGGACTAAAAGGAATAGATCGATAGTTAGAGTTCAAACAGAGAGATCTAAAATGACTAACTCCATGTGAACAAGTTTTCAACTAGAAACCAATACTAAGAAGAGATTTGATTGGTCCAACTACTCCCAGTGACAAATTGAATGAAGATTTGATCTTGTAGGCATTGAAATAGATTACACAATTGATTGAGATCAAAATCAAATCAAAGGATCAAAAGAGAGCATTAAATGCACAATCAAACTTTAGGATTCAACAAGGAGAACAAAGGAAAATTCTCTAAAATTGAATTTAATGTTGTATGGCTCAATGCAGGGCATGGTGATATATGATAAACCTTATCAGATGTCCTTACAATGGTGTGTGGCTTGATGAACTGGTAGCCTACTAGTGAAGCTAATGAATACAGGAAACCCTTATATGATGCTAGGGTTGATTTGGACGATGATATGAATCCCCAGGTATTAATTGTAGTTTGGTGAAAACGTAAGACAATTAGGCATACTATGTGGATGGAAGTGTGTTGCAGAAAGGGAGAGAGTGGTCTATAAGTGCACTATTTGTTGAATATTGAGAAGTACAACTAAGAGTGTACAACAAAGAAGTGTGTAGAGAAAAATTATGTGCTACTAAGAGTGTAGCTACAATAGCAGAGTGTAAGTTGCAATAAGTGCAACAAAGTATTGTGTGTATTGATGAATATTAGGTTTATGTAGGACCAATCATATGTATATTTGAACTTGTAATTTTGCAAGAGGTTTGTAGCCTCCATTTTCCTTGAGTTGTAGCTTAGAGTAGGGTGTAGTAGCATCCTTTAAGTTGTAGCTTCTAAACATGGAGTTGTTGCTTCCTTGGGTTGCAGCACTAAACATTGTAACTGAACTTCATTGACTATGAGGTTGGATTAGGACAATAGATCCTAGTAGTATTTCTCAGCATGGTTTTTCCCATCTTGGGTTTTCCATGTATACCTAGTGTTATGTGTTGATATCTCTTATGTTCTTGTGGTTATTATATTTGTTCATGTTTCAATTTGCACATCTGGGTTTAGAATTTAATCTACAAAATTATTCAAGAACTAAAATTTTTAATATCTACTGATTCAGCCCCCTCTCAGTAGATCATTGTGTTCTAACAATTGGTATTAGAACCCTAGGTTCCCAAGGAGAAGCTTAATCAACTTGGGTAGATCTTGGATAAGAAAACACAATGGTATGTTAGGAAGGTTCAAGCAAGCCACCTAGATTTGATGGAACAAAATATGCTAAATGGAGCTCTCTGATGAAAGGATACTTTACTTCTCTTGGACTTGATGTTTGGATGTCAGTGAAGACCAAATATATTCCTCCTACTGATGCTGCAGTGAAGAAAGACTATGAGAATAATGAGAAATCTTGGTTCGCTATCATGAATAACTTGTCTAATTATGTGCATAGAAAGGTTATTCATAGTGAAACTACTTATGATGTTTTGGAAAAGCTAAATAAGATCTATGAAGGAAATTCCAAGGTGAAGATGGAAAAGCTACAAATACTGAGAGCTACATTTGAAAGCTTGCAAATGATTGAAGAAGAAAAAATTGTAGATTATCTTTTAAAAGTTGATGATATAGTGAATGCTATGAAGGGATATGGTGTAGATCTAAAAGAAGAAGATGTTGTGTTGAAAGTTCTTAGGTCTATGACAACTAAGTCTAATGCCAAAAAAAATTCCATTGAAGAAGGAAGACAAATTGATAAGCTCACTCTATATGAGTTACATGGTATATTTACTACTTATTAGATGAGAATGCCAAGTATTGAATCATCTAGGAGAGAAGTTGCATTTAAGATTGTCAAGAAAGAAAAAGATGGAGATGATATGAAAGACAAAGCTCTTGTTATTGCATTTGATCATGTAGAAACTGACGAGGAAGAAGAAAAATTCATAAGAAAACTAAGGAGATGATCCATCAAATATAAAGGAAAAATCCCTTTCAAGTGTTTTAATTATGGTAGAATAGGCCATTTTACTTAAAAATTTCCATATGGTAAAGAAGACAGTTCCAACCAAGAAGAAGATAGCAAAAAGAAGAAAATGACTTATCCAAAAAGGAAGAACTTTGGAAAGAAGAATATTCTATACATCAATGAATAATGTGAAGCATTTGATGCTAGTGATAGTTGATAATAGGATCAAGATCATGCTCTTGTAATGAGAGAAGATAGAAGAGATTTTCTATTTGTGGCTAAAGAAACTAAGGATCAAGAAGATGAACAGATTGACGATTCACTTTAAGAAGAAGAGGGAGTTGTTGAACTTCAAGGAGAATTAATCAGTGCTCTTGAAGACATTGATGAGTTAAGAGATAAATATGATCATCTTAAGAAGGAAAATAAGAAATGGAAAAAAGAATGCTAAAAAGGAGACTGATAGAGTAACTCAAGAACTTGAGGAATCTAATAAGGTGATAGTTGGTCTGAAAGTTCATGTAGAAGAACTCAAAAGTGTTGAAGATGTTATGAAATCTAAATTGCAATAAGAGATGGATAAATGCTCAAAACTTGAGGTAGAAATAGTTTCCCTAACAAAATAATTGGAGAGAACTAATAAGCAGATCAATAAAGGTTTGAAGTTAACAGGTGGTACTAATATTCTATTTTATCTGCTATGTACGTAAAAACTAACTAATAAAGAGAAATTAGGCTTAGGACTTGAAAAAGGAAAAATTCAATTTATTGATGCTTCTACAAAGCTCTATGAAAGATTCAAAGTAGAAGAAAAATAAGTCCCTTATGGTGAAAGGTTTGACAAAGGAGAAACCTCTATGAATGTAAAGAATTCATCTACAACTGAGAAATCCATTAAAAAGAATGAACCATTTGAAGACAAGAAAGTTAATAGGTTGATTCCTGATCAACTAAAGAAGTAGAATACCAAGAGAATAGAAAAGAATTGTTTCACAAGAGTACACTATCCAAAGTGACCTAGACAAAGAATATTTCCCTATCTAGCAGAAGGAAACTCCATGATTAGGTACTCATCATATTTTAATGGGTATTGCTATACCTGTAACAATTTTGGTCATAGGGCTAGAGAGTGTAAATTTATTTCAAGGAGAAATAAAAATTTCCCAAGAAACAATCCATTTGCTCTGTTAGTTGATATGAATTTAGTTTGTTTCAATTGTAATAATTTTGGTCATATAGCTAGAAATTGTAGAGAAAATTTTTTAAAACCTAATTCTCAATCTAAGAAGAAGAAAAACACACCTCCCAAAGCTAAAAAGAAAATTGAGGTTCTTGAGGAAAAGGAAGAAAAGGTTGAAAACACAACATTTCATGCAAAGGAACACAATCTATGGATAATTGATAATGGATGCTCCAAACACATGATTGGAGATAAAAAGAAATTCATTAAGATTGAAATTAGAAAAGGAGGTTCAGTGAGCCTAGGTGATAATACTACTATTAAGATTCATGGTAAAGGAATTATGAGCATAGATGGGAAGAATAAAACTAAAGATGTTTTATATGTGGGAGGTCTAAAACATAATCTTCTTAGTGTCAGCCAAATGTGTGATAATGGATACAAAGTTGTATTTGATTTTGAAGCCTGCAAGATAAGATTAAATGGTAAAACAATTGATAAAGGGATAAGGACTAATAGTAATCACTATAATTTGTGTGAAATGGAAGGACAAACATGTCTAATTAGCCAAGAAGATGATAGTTGATTGTGGCATAAAAGACTCAAACATGTGAACTTTGAAAATTTGGTAAAGATTAGTTCAAAAGGTATGGTAAGAAATATGCCTAAGATTGTAAATCCTGAAAATATAGTCTATAAAGGATGCCAACAAGGAAAACAAACAAAATTCAAGTTTCCCACAAAGTATTATTCTACTATGAAGCCCTCAGAGATAATTCATATTGATCTATGTTGTATAATGGGGACAAGGGTGTTTCAAGGAGAAAGATATTTCATGTTTTTGATTGATGATTATACAAGAATGGAATATGTCACATTTTTGAAGGAGAAGGTTGTGGTGTTTGAAGCATTTAAAGGTTATAAAAAGCTGGTAGAAAATGAGACTGGGAGAATAATCAAATGTCTCAGGTCACACAAAGGTGGAGAATTTATTTCGAGTGAATTCATGGAATATTGTGAAGGTAATGGAATCAAAGGCCAGTATTCAACTCCAAGAACACCACAAAAAATTGTGTGGTAGAGAGAAGAAACAAAATTATGAAGATGGCTAGAGCCATGTTGAATGAAGCAAAATCAGTAGATACTTTTTGGAAAGAAGCAGTACAAACTATTGTACACATTCAAAATAGAGAACTTATAAGATTTAACAGTGGTAGAATGCAATATGAATTGTGGTTTAGTAGGCCCACATCAGTCAAGCATCTCAAAGTATTTGGCAGTAAATGCTATATTAAGAGAGAAGATAAAAATTTAGGAAGTTTTGAGTAAAGATGTGATGAAGGGATATTTTTGGGGTATTCTAGTCAAAGAAAAGATTATAAGTGTTATAATAAGAGATTTAATAGAATTTGATGCAAGGCAGGGTGGTTTTAGACTCAATTCAATTGATTACAACCAGTTCCCAAGGTCACAAACACATTTAAGGGTAACTCCCTATGGTAAGCCACCTATTGGCTTGTAGCCTAGGAGACATAGTTATTCAACTATATCTCCCTCTAATGAACCCTTCACCACTTGATGAAAACACTTTTAGGAACCCAACATGTAGTTATACAACATATCAAACCCTTGCTTAGGGTTTTTTTGGATCAAAAACCCAAAATTTGACCTACAATGTTGCTTCTAGACCTAATTAGGCCCCTTTTCCAAAGGAGGTCATTTAATTACCTTCACAAAAACTTGAAACTCTTCATGAAAATTTCCTATCAGTCACCAAATTACTAAATCCACCTTTAGATTCTTCCAATTACTTCAATTTTGTGTTGTCCTACACAAAAACCAATGATTTCAGGGTTGTCACTTAAACTTGACAAACTAGGGTTTAAGAAAAAACACCTCTAACAATCTCAAAATGCATAGCTACTAGGCCCATTCCATCAAAAATCAAAGCAAACCTACAGTGGAATGGCCTACAAACTTATTTTTACTTCAAAACCCTTAAAAACCATAGCTATATAAACAACCTATAGAAAATCAATAATTTCTCACACCAAACTTAATGAAATTCTCTCCAAAAATGGTTCAAAAGAAAGCTTATTCGATTCACTTTGAGATTTCACAAGTTTCTCATCAATTATTGACTTTACAGAATCATATAGATTTAGGAAACATAAGATTTAGTAGAAAATATAGTAAATTCACCCAAAAATAGAGTAAAATTGTATTACCACTTCAAAATTTCCAACAACCAAATTTCATCGAATGTCTAAGAGGCCTTTTTATCATGGCACAAGATTCACCCAATGGCCACAATAGAAATTCAAAAGTCTTGACTATTCACATTCCAACTTCTACCAAAAATGTACTTAAATAGAGCAACTTTGCAAGATTGCAAGATTAGTTACAATTATTGACACCACACACCTAACACTACTAAAAACATTATTTACATCAATTTATGGTCATCTTGACCTTATTACAAACATTAAAATATCTTGAGTCACCCAGAACCCTACCTACATAAGCAAAAATCAAAAATTTGTAAAGGTGCTCCTACACCATTCAACCAAGGAGGAAAAAATTTCATCCTTCGGATGAAATGAGATCTCTGATAGATGTGCCATGTTTTTTTATGTCTTCTTCACTCATCCATTTGGATTATTCAATGGGAAAACATTTCCATTTAACTAAGTATTCATTGTAGACCTTCTTCCTTCTTCTTTTGACCTCCCTTTCATCAACAATGATTTCAAGCTTCATGGGATGACTAGGAGGGGGATCTATGACACCCTTGAAAGGAAATAATTCAACAACATTGAAGATATGAGATATAGTAACCCCTAGAGGTAATTCAATTTCATAGGCATTTTGGCCAAACTTATGCACTATCTTGCAAGGTCTTATCCTTTTCATCATCAGTTTACTATATTTACCCTTTGGAAGCCCCTATTTTCTAAGATGAACTAGTACTAGATCACCCACTGTGTATTCAACATCCTTCCTTCTCAAATCTTCTCTTTCTTTGTATTTCTCCACACTCTTCTTCAAGTTTTCTCTAACCTAATCATGAATTGCTTTCATGGCTTTTGCAAAGTTTTCGCTAGTTACACTCTTGTTCTCCATATCTCCCAATTCTTTGAGCTCATAAACACCTCTAGGATTCATCCCATAGACCACCTGAAAAGCGCTCTTCCCTATGCTTTTGTTCACTGAGTCATTGTAAGCATACTCTACTTGAGGAAGAACAACATCCCATGCTTCTCCATGCTCTTTGGTCAGACATATCAATAGATTACCAAGTGACATGTTAAAAACTTCTATTTGGCCATCCATTTGTGGATGGTATGTTGAGATAAATTGAAAATTTTTGCCTAAACTTTTCCATAAGCTCCTTAAAAAATGACCTATAAACTTTGAGTCTTTGTCAGAAACAATGGTTAAGGGTAGACCATGAATCCTAACAACTTCTTGGAAAAAAAAAACCAACAATATGTGTTGCATCATTGGTGCTCTTACATGCAATAAAGTGTTCCATTTTACTAAATCTATCTACCACCACAAAAATACTATCATTTCCACTTTTTGTTTTTGGAAGTCCTAAAAAAAATCCATACTAATAGACTCCCATGGTCGGTTAGGGACTGGTAAAGGTTGATACAAACCAAGATTTAAAATTGTTCCTTTTTCCCTTTCACAAATCACACATCCTTCAACAAACCTCTGTATGGTAGCATCCATCTTAGGCCAATAATAGAACATTTTGACCTACTCCAAGGTCTTTTCAATCCTAAAATGACCTCTCAAACTTCCACTATGCTTCTCCTTCACCAAAATTTCTCTCATGGAGCACTTGGGTATACACAATTGGGCTCCTTTAAATAATAAACCATTTTTCAAAACATAATCTGCATATTCTCTATGAAAACTACCCTAAGACTAATTGCAAACAATAAAAGTGGAATCATCATCACATGCATACATACCTTTAAGGGAACCAATACCCATTCTTTGTAGTTGCATCTCTTGTAGCAACATTTTTCTTCTACTAAGAGCATCAACAAATTTGTTTGCTTGATCTTTTTTGTGCTTAATAGAAAAGGAATATGCCTGCAAGTACTCCATCCATTTCATATGTTTACGACTTAACTTGTCCTAGCTATTCAAATAGCTCAATGCATGGTTGTTAGTAAACACCAAAAATTCCTTCGGCAATAAGTAATGTCTCCATTTTTTAAGAGATTGAACCATAGCATAGAGTTCTAAATCATAAGAAGAGTACCTTTTCTTGGCATCATTGATTTTTTCACTGAAGAATGCTATTGGTTTTCCATATTGACTCAAAACTAACCCTATTGCTGATCTGCTTGCATCACACTCCATTGTAAAAACCTTGTCAAAATCAGGAAGAGTTAGAATTGGCATTTGATCCACTCTTTATTTCAGGTATTCAAAGCTTCTATCTACATTTGCAGTCCATACAAACTTATTCCTTTTCACTCCCTTGATTGTATCAATCATTGTTGCAACAATATGACTAAAGTTTTTAATGAATTTTCTGTAGAAGCTAGCCAGTCCATGGAAACTTTTGACTTATCCCACTAAAGTTTGTGTAGCCTAGTTAAGTATGGAAACAACTTTTGTAGGATCCATCCTTAATGTACCCTATGATATTACAAAACCAAGATAGATTATCTCTTTCTTCATGAACTCACATTTTTTTAGGTTGATCATTAGCTTTTCTTCATTGAGCTTGTTCAAGAATTTTTCTAGATGATCCAAGTGATCTTCTTTTCTTTTTATATGCATAAGGATTTCATCAAGATAGAATACCACAAATTTTCCTTTGAAGCTCTGCAACACCTCATTCATTAGTCTCATGAAGGTACTAGGAGTGTTTGACAGTCCAAATGGCATCACAAGCCATTCATACAAGCCCTCATTGTTTTAAAAGTTGTTTTCCATTCATCACTTTCCCTAATCCTTATGTGATGGTAACCACCCTTTAAATCTATCTTAGAAAAGAATCTAGAACCATCTAAACTATTGATTAAGTCCTCCACTCTAGCAATAGGAAATCTATACCTTATTGTAATTTAGTTTATTGCTCTTGAATCAGTTCATAATTTCCAAACTCCATCCTTCTTTTGACCCAAAATTATTGGTACAATATAGGGATTTAGGCTTTCTCTGATCATGCCTTTGTCTAGTAGCTCTTGGATCTTCTTCTTTATCTCATTTTGTTGAGGAGTCATCTTGTGTCCACACTGATTGCAGTTATTAAACCTTCCTGAGAAGGCATTAGAACCCCTTCCTCATCCACTAAATATGCATCTCTCTCTTGGTCTCCTACCTCTGAAAGTTCCTCTAGTTCCTCCACTTGATTCTTGAGCATTGCTTTGTTCATTTTGTCCCCTTTGAGAAGATCTTCCTCTAGGGTTACCTCTGCCCCTGAAACTCTTACCTTTTTCCCCTAGATTTCTTTTCCAACCTTTTCCTTATCTTCTCTTCATCCTTTTTAGCTATTTGAAAGCACTCCTCTATTTTCCTAGGAGTGGTTAAATTGATTTCATCTTGAATTGTAGACCTTAATCCACTCAAATATCTGGCCACTTTCTCTTCTCATTCTCCATATGCCTTGACCTTATGGAAAATTTATGAAATTCCTTAGTGTAAGAAGTCACATCCATCTCCTTTTGTTTTAAACTTTGTAATCTCCTATAAATTTGAATCTCATAATCAACAGGTAAGAATTGAATCTTTACCTTTAACACCATCTATTACCATGAATTAATCTTGGGATTATTCTTCTTTATTCTCTCTTCTTGGATGTAATTCCACCACATTAGTGATGGTCCCTTCAATTTTTTTTTAGAAAACTTAACCTTCTTGTCTTTAGGTACATCCTTATACTCAAAATAATTATCTAGAGCATCAATCCACTCAATGGCCTCTTCTCCATCCATTTTACCCCCATACATTGGTATTTCAATCTTCACATCTTGAACCTCACCCATTTTAGCCTTGAGAACTTTCAGAAATTTATTTTCTTCAGTTCCCAACTCCTCTTGGGATTCTTTTGGAGGGTTTTCTCCTACACCCTCTACCTCATCTTTAGGGTCACTTATCTCAACCGGACCCTTACCTCTCTTTTCTTTTTTCTCTAGTGCTTCCATCCTTTCCAACATGGATTCTTGCTCTCTTAGGGACCTAAGTTCCCTAGCAACCACTGATCCACCTTTAGGTGGCATATTGGATGCTCTAACTTAAATCTTCTTTCTTGAATCTCACAATACTTTCTCCAATAGATATTGAGCCTCAACTTTGATACCACCTAATGCAAGGAAGGGTTTTTTTAGACTCAATTCAACTTATTACAACTGGTTCCCAAGGTCTCAAACACCTTTAAGGGTAACTCCCTTTGGTAAGCCACCTATTAGTTTGTATCCTAGGAGACACAATTATTCAACTATATCTCCCTCTAATGAACCCTTCACCACTTGATGAACACACATTAAGAAACTGAACATGTAGTTACACAACATATCAAAACCTTAAACACAACATATAAAACCCTTGCTTAGGGTTGTTTTGGATCAACACACCAAAATATGACTTGCAACACTACTTCTAGGAATAATTAGGCCTCTTTTCCAAAGGAGTTCATTGAATTACCTCTAGAAAAACCTAAAAATCTTCATGGAAATATCCTACCAGTCACCAAACTATTGAATCCACCTTTAGATTCTTCCAATTACTTCAATTTTGTGTTGTCCTACACACAAACCAGTGATTTCATGCTTGTCACTTAAACTTGACAAACTATGGTTCAAGCAAAAACACCTCTAACAACTCCACTCTACCGTGATAACCTAACAATCTCAAAACACATACCTAATGAGCCCATTCCACAAAAAATTAGAGAAAACCTATGGTGGAATGGCCTACAAACTCATTTTTACTTCAAAACCCTTAAAAACCCTAGCTATACAAACAACCTACAAAAAATCAATAATTTCTAACACCAAAATTAATGAAATTCTCTCCAAAATGGTTCAAAAGAAATCTTATTTGATTCACTATCAGAGTTCACAAGTTTCTCATTAATTACTGACTATATACAGAATCATATAGATTTAGGAAACACAAGATTTATTAGAAAAATAGTAAATTCACCCAAAATCAAAGTAAAATTGTATTACCACTTCAAAATCTCCAATAGCCAAACTGCCTCGAATGTCTCAAAGGAATTTTTAACATGTTACAAGCTTCACCCAATGGCCACAATAGAAATTCAAAAGTCTTGACTATTCACATTCCAAATTCTACCAAAAATGCACTTAGAGAACCTTTGCAAAATTGCAAGATTAGTTGTAATTATTGACACCACACGCCTAACACTACTAAACAAAATTATTTGCATCACATTATGGTCATCTTGACCTTATTACAAACATGAAAATGTGTTGAGTCACC
>VDFB02077802.1:0-13588 GCA_007258455.2 Sequoia sempervirens
CAAGCCATGGTGGGACATTTGTCTTCCCCTACTTGTCTTTCATTTTCCGAAAAATATGATGCCTCCATGACACATCCACATAATTCATCGCTCTATCTTGAAGTCGTGATCCATAAACACCGAATTAGACGTGTCTTAATAGATGGAGGAGCTGGTTTAAACATTTGTACTTTAAAGTTAATAAATGCCTTGGGAATTTCAAAAAATTCTATTGATCCACGAAAGAAAATAACTATTAAGGCATATGATGATGAAGAAAGGAGAAAGCTTCTAAAGGACTAATAATGTTACCTATCAGTGGGACTTTGTTGTGAAGAATACATTTTGTCCCGGGTTCTAGATCGAGATCTTTCTTATAACATACTTTTAGATTAGTCCATGGATTCATGATATCTTGATGACACCATCAACATATCATCAATGCCTCAAGTTTACGTATGATGGACAAGAAATAACTATACAAGCTGATTACAATAGCACCCAAACTTGTTTCAAATCTTTGAGCAACTCTCCAAGACACCTTTAAATACATAATAGGGGCTCTTTCTATTTCCTCTTCCAATCTACAAGGCCAACTGCAAGAATTGACAAAGAATCTTGACACTAAGCTAAATTTTAAAGACAAAGGAGTAGGCAAATATTCGCTATCTCTTTCTACCTTACCTCCTTCTCCGAGGTCACATGGTCAGCCAACCTTATCAAATCAAAAGATTGCAACAGCCTCTACGTCCCAAGCTTCTGTGCCAATCACAAAGTTTGATGGAAAATTCATTAAAGCAAACACCACTGAGGAAGAAGCTGAAGATAGGGACATCCTAAGTTGGCTATACAAAGATGAAGATGAATCTCTCTTGCACATTAAGTTACCTACAGAACAATATGGTAAGGGGTACGCTATCATGCAGAAAATGGGCTATGAAGGAAATGGTCCTATAGGAAAAAGAAGAGAAGGAATTGTGGAGCCAATTCAACCTATTTCAATACATGCAAATGATAAAACAATATTGGGATATGGTAAGGATAAAGAAGAACCAGTTTTACAACAAGCACAACAAGGAGAATCAATTTTAGATAAACACCATAAAAATGTCACTCTACATGAATCAGTTTTCCAATTGCAAAATGGTTCAGATACTGATTCTAATGAATATGAATGGGACACCATTTATAATGATGAATTTTGGAGAGACAAACAAGTTGATACCATACACAAATATGCACCTATTCTCATACAAGGAGAAGGTTCAAGGCCTCCACTTGATTATGTTTTACAAAGTGATCATGACTCAAGTGAGGACGATTCAGATTTTAAAGAGATTGACGATCAACAGGAGAATACCATCATAGATCTTGTCTACCATGAAGATGACAACCACATAATGATTTTGATAGCTCAAGACCTTACCCAACCTAATGATCCTATGCCTTTAGTTTATCCAGAACTTATTGATTGGGACAATGATGCCTATCATATCCCTACATTTCATGATGATGAGGACATTATAAATTTCCTTTGTTCCTCTAATGAGGAAAACAATTGTTTCATCCAAGAATTTCATACTCACAATTTTGATAGGGAGGGTGTCAAGTATCTTAGCTGCAAAATAAATGAAATAAAAGATGGATCTATCGGTGAAAATCGAAAAATGGCAGTGGTAGATCATAACAAGAGAAAAATAAAGAGCGAATCCAACGGTGAAAAACTTTTTGAGGCACTGAAGGATGAGAAACTTGACTGCCTCTTCCTAAGTATTATCATGAAAGATCTATTTTGATAGAACCAATAGAATCAATCAACATAGGTACAACAAAGCAGTCAAAAATCTTGCAACTTGCAGCATCATTAACAGTGGGAGAAGTACTGAAATTCACAAAGTTCTTGAAGGAGAATCAAATCAACTTTGCTTAGTTTAATATCTTGATATGCGAGGGGTTAGATCCTAATCATTAATGCATCATTTATCTATAAGCGTAGGGAGAAAAACACATGAAGAAAAACTTAGAAAAATGCATCCACATGTTGCATTATTGGTCAAAGGAATTAAAAAGCTTTTAGATGTTGGATTCATTGGGACTATTGACTATGCAGAATGGATTTCCAATATTGTACCTGTTTCAAAGCTAGATGGAAGGGGATTAGAGTTTGTCTGATTTCAAAGATTTGAACAAAGCTTGTCCCAAAGATGACTTCCCTTTGCCAAACATAGACATGATTGTTGATTTAACTGCTGGCCATGCAATGTATTCATTAATGGATGGATTTTCAGGATACAACCAGATAAAGATTGTACCAGAGGATCAAGATAAAACAACGTTCACATGCCCTTGGGGTACCTATTGCTGGAATGTAATGCCATTTGGGTTAAAGAATGCTGGAGCTACTTATCAAAGAGCAATGACAACCATTTTTCATGACATGATGCATACATTCATGGAAGATTACGTTGATGATTTACTTGCCAAATCTCACACACGAGAAGAACATCTAGAAATCTTATCAAAAATCTTTATCAGAATGGAGAAGTTCAATGTTTGTCTCAATCCAAAGAAATGTGTCTTTGGCGTTACATTTGGAAAACTCCTAGGATACATTGTTTTAGAAAAGGGCATAGAGGTTGATCCAGAAAAAGTACAAGCTATAATGGACATGCTGCCACCACAAAATATCAGTCAGCTTCGATCATTGCAAGGATGACTTCTGATCCATGAGAAGGTTTATAGCTCAAGCGTGAGACAAAGCTTACCATTTACACATTTATTTGCACTTAAAATGTCCCATTCAAATGGAAGAAATGTTAAGCAACATTCAATCAGATCAAGCAATATATTATGAATCCACCAATTTTAATCCCACCCATTCCAGGAAAGCCACTCATATTATATACTTCAGCAACAAAAGTATCCTTGGGAGCATTACTAGCACAAGAGGATTCCACAGGCAAAGAAAGGGCCATATACTATATCAGCGGGCTTTAACAAGTCATAGATTAAACTACACTTTGGTGAAAGCTTGCCTCGCCGGTGTTGTTTGCCTCTCAAAGGATTTAGCGTCATTATATGTTGGCTCATGCGGTTAAGTGAAACCAAGATTGATCCACACAAAAAATACCTTTTAAGTGAGCTACTTTAACAAGAAGACTTGCAAAATGGGTAATGATTTTAAGTGAGTTTGACATTCACTATGTAGATCGAAAAGCTATTAAAGGACAGGTCATCGTAGATCAGTTGGCCGAAGCACCTTTACAAGAAGAAAATCCAATGCACATTGAGTTTCCTGATGCAGATGTCTTCACAACAACAATTTAGAAATCATGGACATTGTACTTTGATGGATCCTACACACAACAAGGCTCGGGAGCAGGAATTATTTTTATCACACTTGAAGGAGATAACATTCCAAAATCATATCGGTTGATGTTTCCTTGCACAAATAACATAGCTGAATATGATGCATTTCTTATAGGGATAAAAATAGCCTTGGAATGGCGGATTACAAAGATGCAAGTCTATGGTGATTCACAACTTGTCATTAATCAAATTAATGATGATTATCAAACTAAAGATGATAAGTTACTACCTTACAAGAACATGGTGGATGATTTTAAAAAGTATTTTGTGTCAATCAAGTTTTCACATATCTCAAGGATTGATAATAAAGCTACAGATGCAATGGCTACAATTTCTTTCTTGTTACAATTGTCAGAAGATAAAAAACGATACGAATTCTTGGTGGAACAATTGTTTTCTCTTGCCTATGATAATCTTGAGACCCAAGTCATATATCATTTAACTGGTTCTGATTCGCCTTTATATGGCAAGACTTATACCTACCTGAAAGACAACATTTTACCTCTGGACTTATCTCGAAACCAAAAAAGGAATTTCATACACCCGATGCGTCCGGGTTATACCTTGATCAACATGCTTTTACCGATGGTCTTGATGGTACCTCGCCGATGTCTTCGCGTGGCCGAATCGAAAAGCAAAGAGGTTCATGAGTGGTATTTTTAGGTTCATTCGGTAGTTTAACGGTAGAACAGGATGGCTGGAAAAGGATTCTTTACTTTGTCAAGAAGTGTTCTAAATGAATCGGGAATCTTATTCATGCACCTACACAAGAGCGCAACCTTTCCACTTTGACATGGCAGCACTTTTCTCAGTGGGGATTAGATCTTGTTGGAAAAATTCATCCTTCATCATCAAATAGGCATAAATTCATCATCACAGCTACGAAATATTTTACAAAATGGATCGAAGTTGTTCCTTTGACGACCGTGACCAGTAAACAAATCTCTTCATTTCCATTACAGGATTATGTTTGGCGGATATTTTACAATTACATAAACTATGCGTGGCCGGAGGCGCTTTCAAAGATCAAGATGTAGATTGAACTTTGTGAGAGATTTCACATTCAACATAGGTTCTCTACACCTTATTATCCACAAGGTAATGGTCAAGCAGAAGCTTCAAACAAAACAATCTTGAAGATCTTGAAGAAGACAGTAAATGATGCAGGTCATGATTGGCATGTCTAATTAAATCCAGCTTTGTGGGCATACAGAACCAGTATTCGCACACCAACAGGAGCTACCCCATATGCCTTGGTCTATGGAGCAGAAGCAATCTTACCATTAGAGGTTGAAATACCTTCGCTTCGGGTCTCACTTAAGGGATTGATAAATGATGAGGACTACAGAGTATCTCGTCTGCAAGAGTTAGAACTGTTAGATGAAAGACGTCAACATGCAGCTGACCATTTGAAGGGTTATCAACAAGTTATGTCTCGTAGCTATAATCATAGAGTTAAACCACAGACATTTCAAGTAGGTGACTTTTTCTTGAGAGAAAATCCACATAATCAGCAAGACAGGGAAAAGAAAGGAAAATTTGAATCAAACTAGCTTGGTCCATTTGTCATCATTACAGCGTATGGTTCTGGTGCATATCAGTTATCTACGTCAGAAGGGGACCTGTTTGAAGAGCTGATCAACAACATTCATTTGAAAAAGTCCTAAAAAAATCATAAAAATCAGAAAAAGTCCTGAAAAAATACAAAAAAATTAGAAAAGTCCTAAAAAAGTGCAATAAAAACAAGTGGTGAAAACCTGGCAAATAGGAACTACTTGTGATCTAAATAGGCTCCTCCATCTATTAGCTTATATCTTGCATTCACTTTCGGCATCATCCATCCATATCTATCATCTGTACATATCTTTCATGTCCATATCATACAACGGGAATCCTTGTGTTTCATCATGGCTTGATGAAATTTGTACATATCCATAATCTTTAGGTTGTGTTTACACTGGGGACAATAACAGAGACTAAACAAGAGAGGGGCAACAAGCTTTTCAAACATCACAAATAGATACAAGACGGTTTGCCAAAATGCTACAAACATTGCCGTATCAAATCAATCACAACATGCTTATTCAATGCCAATTGAAATCAAAACAACATGATCCAAAACAAACATCAAAACAAAAACATCAATGTTGACAACAAATTTGGATGATCTTAATTTGAATAATGTTTGAAATATTTTAAGCAAGATTTGAATGGTTGTTTGATTTTCTATCATATCTTTGGAGCAATTCAATGATGTACTGAACTAGCAAAGCAAGGAAGGAGTATGATTTTTCTTTGTCTGTTGTTTGTGAGGAAATCATTAGTACTATGCAAATTGGTCGCGAGACATGCTCTACTAAGTATCATTGATGACATTTCGGAATTTGCATGGGAAACGGGTTAACTCTTGTCTGTTTATGCAAGCAATACTTAGGTCATCTCGGTTCAATTATACTTAGATGCTTTTATTATCTTGCTATATCAAAAATCATGAAAGCAATACTCAGGTCATCACTGGTGCTAACATACGCTTTGATGCTTGTATTAACTTTCAACATTTCAAAGCTCTATGATGATACAAAAAAGCACAAATAAGCTCTCAGAATGGCAATATTGTACGAATACCCTACATGGTTAGTATAGATTGCATTCATGTTAGAATATGCATTTTACATTTATAGATTTTCCCAAAAGCTGGCAAAGTATCAAGTGTTTCATATCTTTTTGAATACATGACTGTGTATATTTTGACATTCACAAAAACATCATTTCATACATTATTCATACATTTTTACATCGGAAAATCATACAAAACAATGCATAAATCATAATCAAAACATTTATAAACATTCGTAAATTGTATCATTCATTATATTTATACAATCATTCATTAATAGATTTCACTCATTTCATAAATCATGCATACATATATATCATAAGCATTGAGAAACCATCATATCATAAAACATCATGCATATAGAAAATAGACACATTTATCTCATCATAAATCATCGCTGCATTTCATATATCTCAAAAATGAATGTCAAAATGTACAAAGATGTCAATCATACATGATATAACATCATAAAAAATGAGATCATCTCAGGGTGTATACAAATGTCTCAACAGAGTATCACAAAAACATCACGTACAATGCACTAGGCAGTGCTATCCTCTGATGGTGCTGGTCTGGGACCTAACCCACCTACACCTGATGGACCTGCTCCACCTGTCCCTGATGGCCCTCCTAGAGGTAATGGATGTGTCACACCCCTGCTAGTAGTCCAAGAGCGACTATGGGTAGACCGAGACTATGTATAACTCTCCCTCCACTTAGGTGGAACCGCATCATGATATCTAGTCCTATAAAACTTAGCCTCCCAGGTGGCTCTGGTCACCTCTCTCATCATGTCACCAGGAAAGGTACTCGCTGCTACTCTCTGTAGACTATTAGCTAGAGTGATGGCCTGCTCTCCCCGCTATCTGGTTGTATCTCTCTCAGTAGTAACTATCCTCAACTATCCCTGAAGCTCTGTAATCAAGGTCTGTGCCTGTGCTAACTGACCCTGTAAGCTCTGCACTGTACTTTGTAAAGATAATATCTGACTCCTCATCACTAGATCTACTGAAGGTGATGGATCTGTATGTCTCATCCGTGGTCCACCTCTACCACCTCTCCTACTACCTCTACCACCTCTACCACCATCTCTCCCAATGCCTCTACCACCATCACCACCTCCCCCACTCTCCTCATCATCACTATCTCCCTCTGACTCATCATCACTACCTCCACTCTCATCATCATCACCTCCCTCCAAATCATCCCCCTCTGAAGCTGTCTCTCTCTATCGTCTCTGACCGCCTCTCTGTGGTCTCTGTACAACAACTGGAGCAATAGGCTCATCAGGATCAAACAATCGTGGTGTAGGATGCTCTAACACATACTGACCATACTCTGGCATCGTCCCTGCGTCAAGGATATCAGCTTGGTAATCCCACATCTATACTCCTAAACTAGTGAACTCTGCCACTGCTGCCTCATAAGAAATCTGTGGACCCCACACTGCAATCTCTTGCTGTCACTGTGCATAAATAGTAGAACCCATAGGCATACCCTAAGGTTGACCGTACTGCCAACATACTCATCCAACAAGAAATCTCTCAATAATCCATGAAGTACGGCCAATAAGATATTTGGAAGTAAAGACATAGGGAATCTCCCTCACATCCTCTGGCCATGCCTCACACTCTACATATGGCCTCCAGCATACTGTATCAAGATCATCTAAGGGCGCCAATGAATGGGTTGTCCTAGTCACAATTTGAGCAATAATATAAGCTATATCCCCATCACATGTAATCGGTGATGGAATTCATCCATGCTTCGAGTCAGCGGTTGCATAATGGAAAAATGCTCCCATGCCATATCCTATATTAATGAACAATAACATCAAAGGAAACTTCGGACCTCTACCCATATACAATATATTTGTAACCAGCATCATACAAATCGCGAAGCATACATGATCCCAATACATCACCGGTTGCATAATGGAAAAATCGCCCCATGCCCTTATCTATAATATGAGCGATAACATCAAAGGCACGGACCTCTACCATATACAATATGTTGCCTTAACTCATCATACAAATCGCGAAGCGTACTGATCCCCGCATACCATGTACCTACATCACGCATTCTCAGCGTCCGCGAATCACAGACCCTTGACCTATGGTGGGGGAATAACAAAACACCTCAGTAAGAGCACGCAAGAGTATGGAAGCCCGATGGGGTGCATATGAATCTGTCATCTCTCTCCATGGGATATAATATCCTGCAATCTCATCATCCCCGAATATCCTCCTCAAAGCATCAGTGCCTCCAGCCTCTCAGCCATCAAAGACCACTATCTCTCCCATCACTGGGATCCTCAAGATACGGTACACATCCTCAGGGGTCACTGTAATCTCTCCGGTCGGTAAATGAAATGTGTTGGTATCACTATGCCACCGCTCTGCGAGTGCTGTCAATAAAGCTCTGTTGAGGTGCACCTTAGGCATGTCAAGCAACGAAGTCAATCCACATGCCTTGATCACATCTCGATCTAACTGTAATAGCTGTGGAATCAAGCTCCATGTACTTTCGAGAATGTCTCCGTATGGCTGCCAAAAGCGCCCAATCCTCTCCTATTGATACATCGTAGCGGTAAAAATTAAAATCAATATCAAATCATCACAACTCATCAATCAAATTGAAATATCAATCACACTATTTGTTTTTCATTATCATGGAATGTAAATATATCAATATCATGTTTTTTTTTAACAACCTTAGAAGCAAACATATCAATCAACTGTTTGTTTTTCATTTTCATGAAAGCAAATAATCAAAATCCTGTTTGTTTTTAACAACCTTAAAAGCAAACATATCAATCAACTGTTTGTTTTTCATTTTCATGAAAGAAAATAATCAAAATCATGTTTGTTTTTAACAACCTTAGAGGCGAACATATCAATCAATTATTTGTTTTTCGACATCATGAAAAATGGATTTATCACAATCATGATTTTTTTAACAACCTTAGAAGGAAACATATCAATCAACTGTTTGTTTTTCATTTTCATGAAAGAAAATAATCAAAATCCTGTTTGTTTTTAACAACCTTAGAAGCAAACTTATCAAACCTATTTGTTTTTAACAACTTTAAAAGCAAATTTATCAGTTATTATTTATTTTCCAACAACTTTGGGAACAAATTTATCATTCACAACAGAAAATAGTTATGGGCGCTATGAAAACAATCATGGGTGCTACAGAAATCATTAAGGGCGCTACAACATTCATCATGGGCGCTATAGAATCAAATACGCAATGAAAACCTTCATGGGTGCTACAGAAAACTTCAAGGGCGCTACAATACACTTTTCACACTCAAAACATGGGTAAACGTACAACGAACGGAAAATTTTCAAAAAGCAAGAGTTTCACAGGGTACATACCGGGGGTCCATAGTGTGTTGGCCGCTGATGTCATCGAATGCGCTTGAATCGGTGTTGGTGAATTGGAAGTGCCATAATTATCTCTCCAGAGCTCAAAATTTACAATTTTTACTAGGTTAAAATGGAAAATGACATTTTTAACCTATTTAAAAGCAAAATTGGGGCATTTTAACACATTTTATCACAACAGGGGAAAATTTAGTCATCAATTTTTCATCTCACATGTTTTCAAGTCATTTTCTTCATATCATAATTTTCAAATGATGAATCGACATCTTCAAAATCATAAAAATCCAAAAAATTCTAAAAAATCTATAAAAAAAAAATTCACAAAATCAAAATCTTATTGATTCATCGTTCGAGGGGGCATATACCTATCAACACTCGACAGCCAACATCTGGCGAAAATTTCAAAATTCTTTGAAGCAATGCATAAAACACATCACTTCAAAGAGGGGCAAAATGTATACACCTGAAAATGGTCACATCACAATAGTCTGGTAATTAATTAAATATTTTTAATATTTAATTAAATCTCTAAATTCGATCTACATTATTCATTCTTTCATCTAGATTAAATAAATAAGTTTATTTAATCACTTTTCTTATCCATTTCTTAATTAATTAAATAAACATTATGATTTATTTATATTAATTATCATATAATCTTGACTTGAATATTTTATTCAAATTTAGATCATATATTCTTTTCTTTTAAAAATCCTCAACATTCATTCAAAATACCATTCACAATTAAATATTCTAAATATTTAATTAATCAATATTCCATATTTCTTCTAAAGTCTATTCACAAATTAAATATTCCCAATATTTAATTAAATCTTCTATAGTCTTAAAATAAAAAATTAAGCTCACATGAAATTAAATAAATTTATTTATTTAATTTGCATTATCTTCAACAACCGTGAAACAAACTGCCAAAACAGAAAAATTAATTTCTCTGTTTCTGTGCAAGCTTGTTCCTGTGGGTTGAAGACAGGCTTCCATTCTTCTCTCCAACCTCCCAACATTCTCCATCTTCCTCTCAACCTCTCCATCTCTCACCATTCAAATCTACTAGACAATCTCACAGCCATTGATCTTTGCTAGCCAGGATTTTGCCTGCAAAATGCTATAAAAAGGACTGTCGGGTCTTTGAAATGACAAGAGAAGCTTTCAATAGGAAAACTATACCAAATTTGCAATAGCATAGCATTCTAGCATCATAGCATACCATAGTAGTATTTCATATCATGGTCTATTCATCTCATTTCATAGCATCCACAATTCACAGCCCTTGTGCATAATCCACAACCCCTGTGTATATCCGTATCAGCATTTTCACTCCACCAACATATAGGATAGAAAAGCTCCTTACTTTGCATACTCATTCTATAGGTTGCCATTCGGAGAAGCTTTGCTTACACAATCTGAGAGTAGTAGCTTCAAACAAATCCCTGAAGATAGAGGAAGATGGAATGGCTCTAAAGAAGATTCGTTTGTTTCTTTGAATTCAAATTATTTTATTTTCTTCAGTTTAAAGTTTCATTTTGTGTGTTTTATTGTTTTCATTTTGATACTAACATATTTAACAACATAGGTGTCAATGGAAGGATTCAAACCTGAGGAAATCATTGAGAACTTAAAAGAGAGATACTTCTCTTTTAAGAGCTGAGCATAGACCCTTGGAGGGGTCCTACACTCCAAAATTTGTGGTGCCAAAGCTGCCATATCATCCACCCTCTACTTCAGGGTGGAAATTTTTGCATCTTTATCTTCAATCTCCTCATCCTTTTGTTGAATTTCCTTCTTTAATTTTTGATTTTCCTTTTTCCATTCTTCCTCCCTTCTTTGTATTTATTTCCATAAATTCAAAATTGTTGCATGTACTATAAAATCAAGAGGATTATGAATTCCTACCAATATTTTTGTCAATGGTGGCTCCTCATATGGCACTATCTGCATGGACTCAGGCTGTCCAGTGATATTTGGCTAAAGGGGTACTGTTTCTTCTTCCACTTCTTGTTGCATGGACTCTTGTTCTTGTTCTTGTTCTTGTTGTGGCTACAAGAACTCCTACTCTAGTTCTGACTGTTGCTGGAGGACATCCTACTATAGGACTTCTTGCTGCAGGACTTCTTGCTCATGCTGCAGGAAATCCTGATTTTCCTCAAAGTCTACTGCAATGTTAGCAAGATCGGCCAGTGTTATATTTGCTACTCTCCCAAATATGTCTTCTTCTTCGACATTCTCCTACCCCATTAGAGCTTCAGGGTCCTCATGTGATGTCTCACCAGGCTTAGGACTTTCCTGTGGAGGCATACTAATCACAGGCCCAGTTGGTCTTGATTTCCTGGGAGGTTTCTCAGGCTTTCCTTTGGCTGCAAGATGAATAGTGTCAACCTTCCTCTTTTTAGAACTTGGCACCTTTCTTTCTATATGCTATGTTTTGGCCTTTCCTTTTCTCATTTCTACTTCTCTCTTTTGTGCCCTAGTTTTCATCAGGGTTTCAAGTGGAATGTCATCATCAAAATCGGAGGAAGAACTTTCTTTTTCTGAGTGCTCTATTCTAGAAGAACTAATTTCTATGGTTTCTTTTGTTGTAGGAGGATTCACACAAGAGATAGCACTAGAGGTTGAAGTGCCAAGGGGGGCTTCAACCATGCTCAATCTCCTGCTAGACCTACAGGGTTGAGGTAAATCCCTAGGTTGCAAGTGCTCAGGTCTAATTTGATCAACATTTATAAATTCTTCCCAGGTTATTGTAGATACATCATGAAAAGACTTTTCAACTAGCAATTTAATCAGAAAATGGTGGGAAACAAAATTATCCCTACATTTTGGGTCTCGACCACCATGATTGAGAGAATATTTTTTAGCATGTTAGGCATATTCATCCCCCTTTTGTGCCTCATGTGATTCAAAAGCTTGAAGTGTACAAAATGAAAATTTGATTGGCAAGCCTCACAGGTGATGTATTTGATAACATAAATAGCTATCTACTTCCATGGTTCGGGCAAAGACATTCTCTTTGCACCCTATTTATCAATGCTCAATGGGGGGTCGTTGGACTCTATAAATTCGGCCCTCGCTGATCTGGTGTCTCTGGAGGCAGGGTAATTTTCACCATCATCCGATAACCCTATGACCTCTACAATTATTTCCTCAGTTGCCACAACTTCCAACCCTTTTACTATGGCTTCCCCTTTAGAAAATGTCTAGATGAATTCAAGGGAAATCCTTTCATCAAAGCCATCCAACTTCAGAAAGTAATCTGACCATCCATAGTTTCTAAATTAGGCCAGGCATTGTCCATCCTACAATAAAACGTCATGCACCATGGGTTCATTTCAAATTAAACCACCTTCCATTGTCTACAATCAAAGAAACGATTTGCAACTTCTTTCTTGCAATTCTCGTCTGAAAATCAAGCTCACTTTCCTGCAGTACCTACTAAATTTCTAGTGCCAATATCGATTGAATTTTCTTTTTTTTTGTTTCACCTTTTTGCTTGCAACTCAAGATTACGACAGGGTCAATAATGACAAGGAAAGGAGTGATAAAGGAAAATTATGATGGGAAGAAATGGTGGCTGCAGTTACTATCACTTCACACATGCAAGCCATCCTCTCACTTAGATTTTAAATTTTCTGACGTAGCCTAGCATAAATTGACACATGGGCAATATATTTACATATTTTTCTTTCCCCTCCCGCCAACCTAAATTTAGACATGTGTCCACACATGTGAGATGGGAGTGGTGATTTGACAGGGAATGATGGCATTTTATGTAAACTTCTATACTAACATACAGTGATTATCTGAACATACTTAAAAGATGATTAAAGATAACAATTAATGCACACATACCTGAATGTGTGGAAGATTTTATACAAAGATTGTGGAGAAAGTACCGCTCACCTTTTAGGGAATAAATTGAGCAATTAATGAAAATGAAGTGGAGTGAGGTGAGGTGGAATGAAGTGATGGAAGAGAGAGAAAGGTGGTGATGGATGGGTGAAGAAATGGACTTCCATGTAAGTGAAAGTCTTTATTATGAGAGAGTACATACCTTAATTAGCCAGAAGGAGGGGCACTAGGTCCATTTCCTTCGGTTGTAGGAACCTCGAGTGCTAAATGTTGGGTGAATTGTTGTAGGAACTCTTCTTTGGAAGTTGGCTTTTGATATAATCTGAGGCGATGACCATTGATAAGTAGTTTGAACCTGACAAGGTCAATA
>VDFB02077804.1:0-17718 GCA_007258455.2 Sequoia sempervirens
AAGCAAGACATCATAAACAATCTAGCTACCCAGTTGGATAAACTTCAGGCCAAGAAGAAAGAAGAGGAGGTAGAGGCAATGTTGGCAGAATATTGCCCCCATTGCAGACAAAAGAAGGATTGTAGATGCAAGATGATAGGTAATATTGACAGCAAGCAGATTGCACTTGAGTTCAAGCCAATTCAGATTGAAGAAGATCAAGTCTACTATGTTGCACAAAGGAGGCCAACACTACTCTAAGGTTTGGGCACCTTTTCCTAATGGATTTCATTTAGAGTTAAGGTAGCGATGGTTTTGATAAATTTGGACAAGGTATAAGATTGACTTACAACCTGAAAGGTGAGTCAACTTCCCCTTGAACAAACCTAGAATGAATTTTAGAATGAAATGCAATGAAATAACTATACTAATGATGCAATTACCTATTTTGATACAAAAACAATAGATCTAGAAAGTCACAGACAAATTTAAACTATAAAAAAAGACTAAGGAAAGTACTATGCACTTGTCATATGAATTGGGATCTAATTTATGAGTACCAAGTCATCATGGGCGACTGTCCCAGTAGGTGAATTCCAGATCTAATTCCATAGTCCTCGAGTGCTAGATTAGAGCCTTTTGTTTCCACTTGTTGCATTGTCAGATCTTCGTTGATTGTTGAGAAATGATTTTTTGTTTGTTTTCAAGATGTAGGTTTTGAATGCAATGATGAACAATTAACCTTCAAACTTCTCCCAATCTTCTTTAGATCTAAAACACATACATTCAAAGAGAGAGGAAGGGTTGTGCCATATAGGGGCTTAGTCAAACCCCATGTTAGTGTTTCCACTTAGGGAATATCACACATGATATGACCATCAAGAGAGGACAAGTCATGAAATAAAAGGTCACAATTTAGGGAATACTAACCATAGTATTATCACCAAAGGGAACATATTCCAAGAAGAGTCACATTCTTAAGGGATACCAAGCCTAATATCACCACAAAGGATACACTAGCATGGATTGAGAAGGCCACACTTCAATTGATAAGGTCACACTTTCTAGAAAATGTATGCTATCATCACTAAAAGGGACCATTATTTATGCAAACAATGAACTGGGGACTATATTCCCCTCCTTTAAAATGTTAGTGTACTTGTAGCTACAATAATATTTGAAGGAACTACAAAGGGATCTATTATGATAAGGAATTCACCTAAAACAAGGCTACTAACCCCTTGCCCCCACCCCAAGCATAGGGACAAAGATGAGACAAAATGGGAAATCCTATGCTACTCCTTACAAGATGAAATATGATTGCATAAAGCCTAGTCTATACCCCATCCATACCACATGGAAAGGATTAAAGTAATATATGTTAGTCTAACATTCAATCAATTTTATAATTATAAGGATCAAATTCTTACAAGTCTAACATTCAATCAATTTTATAATTATAAGGATCAAATTCTTACAATCTATTCTTTAAAACATGGCATTCATCCATAATGTGTCCAAATATTCTATGGTATGTGCAATATGATGTGTTATTTTTTATTTCATTTAGTATCTCTTCATTCTTGAATGGGTGGTAATGTAATGTATCCCAAGTTTAGAAGTGTGGCTAAAGTATGTCCATTATCGGATAGAGGATTTGGAGTGGGTAACACACCTTTCTTAATAGGACCATGACTTTTGTGTGGCTTGGTTGGTGAAGCAAATGTTTGAGGTAAGGGTGGAGGACCTTGGTAACCTGTGACTTTCATGTTTTCAAATGGTGTTTGTTTCAAAGGGGAATGGATTTCATGTTCATTCTTTATATCACATCCTTTCTTGTCAAGATCCTAAAGCCTTGGCCATAACATTGCTCCAAGGTAACAAGTGTGTTTGTAACTTTGTTCTCATATGATGGAAGATTGGGTAATACGTTTTCCTTGTGATTGTTACTTATAGGTACTTCCATGCATATTGGTTGAGGTATAAATTACAAGTCACTTTCCTATGTGAAGTGGAGAACATTTTGAGAGGTGGTGTGGTAGGTGGTGTTGATTGTTGGTATGGGTGATCGGGCCATTCTGTTGAAGGGTAAAGGACCACATTATTTTCAAGGTTAGGTAAGTATTGTTTATGAATTCATTCATGATGTCCTCTTCTTTCCTCAAGATATCTTCTTTAAGAAGATATACATTGGGAGATGATGGATCATGAGTTTCATCATTTGCATTAGGGTCATTTCCAAACACACAACACAAAATATCAACCGAGGATTTCAAGGAAATTGACATTTTACCAAAAAAGACTTAGCCATTATAGTAATATCATGCTTGCAATGAGGTTCATATTGGTATACAATAGTATACTAACAAACTTAAGTCATATTTGGATAGAGAATCATGAGAGGGCTTAGTCATAACAATTTGAGCACAAATAGCTTGGAATAGGTCACTTAGGACTACTATGTCTAGCAAAGCTTTTTGTAAAATTCAAATTTTGGTGTGTTCAATATTATTTAAGGTTCTTAGTTCAGTGTGCAAACAAGTCTAACAATGAATTATTTTCTAGAATTTTCCCAATTTATGAATATGTAATTAAAAATGCAAGTGTGCAACAATTGGAAAAATGATCCAACAATAATGATAATTGTAAATGTAATTTTCAGATCTAAGATGCAACAATTGACTAATCCCAATATTCCCAAAATCTGAAAATGATGATGTTGATGCCCTTTTGAAACAAAACAATGTGATTTTTCACTTTTTGAGCTATATGCAAGATGCCTAAATGAATACAATGAATAATTTCAAATTTAAATGACCTAATGCAGATTTATAAATATAATTGTAATAAAAATGAGACCTAAGATAATTGAAATTAACCCTAATGCAACCTATAATGCAATATTGTATGCATTTTTTTTATTTTTCTATGCTTTTGTGATGCAAAACTGAATTCCTAAATGAACAATGCAAAACAATGCACTACTAACCCTAGATCTAGGATGATTTGCCTCAAATTTCAGAAGGTTTGGGATGTTAACATGTCAGGTTCACCAAAATGAAATGGTGAAAAAGGTAAACCCTAGGATTCTACTCTAGGGTTTGGGCATCTTTTCCTAATGAATTTCATTTAGAGTTGAGGTAGTGGGGGTTTTGACAATTTTGAACAAGGTGTAAGATTGACTTACAACCTGAAAGGTGAGTCAACTTTCCCTTGACCAAACCTAGAATGAATTTTGGAAGTAAATGTAATGAAATAACTATGATAATGATGTAATTACCTATTCTAATACAAAAAAATAGATTCAAAAAGTCACAGACAAATTCAAACTATAGAAATGGATTGAGTAGAGTATTGTGCATCTGTGATATGAATTTGGAGCTGATTTCTAAGGACCAAATATCCTTGGGTGACTATGTCCTAGTAGGTGAATTCTAGATCCGATTTCATAGTCTTTGGGTGCTATATCAGAGCCTTATATTGTTGGGAAGGTTGGTTCCTTCATCCATTGGATAGGTTGGTGTCTGTCTAGCCCACCACGGATTCATGACGTGGCTTAACTACCTCTCATGGATCTTGTATAAATTTGGCATTAGTATCGAGTGTTAACAAACCAATCTTTTGGTGCAATAGCAAAGCCATTGCAACAAATTGTATTAGAGCAAGGTCACAGGTTTGAATCCCGTGATCACGTTGGGGGGAGGGATTTTTGGGAAGGTTGGTGCCTTCTTCCCCTTGGATAGGTTGGTGCCTATTGTTGGGAAAATGTGTCTCAACCTTGCAATTACATAAAGTACTCTTGATACATAAAGTATTGTTGATACATAAGGTATTGTTGATATGTTAGCAATGGGGGGCACAAGGGGGTTTCCCCCTGCAAGGGGTCCAAGGGGATCATCCCCCCAACTGGGGGTCTGGGGAAAGTTCCCCTAAAAGGACAATTTTACTTATATTTTATTATCTTAAATATGGATCACTCATCATTATGTATTAGATTTGATGACCGATATTTTATTAGCTTGACTTCCCCTAGAAGGCAACCCTATTTTATGAGGGTTTTGTATTGTGGTTGTGTATTGTGATGTATTCTAAGAATTTGATAGCGGCCATGTTGCCTCTGGATCTCTAGTTGGTGACACTCCTATGAGAAGCTTTCTCTGCAAGTATATTATAATCTTCATGATTTCTGAATAATATATTGGGCGGCTTTTGGAGTGTGGGGTTTTTCTCCCGAAAGAGTTTTCCCCAAGTAAATCACTATGTTGTGGCATGCATGATATTTATGGTTATTTCTATTTAAGTTTCTATAAATGTTAAAGATCTGTAATTTTTTTGCATTATTCTCCTCTCAAGATTAGTGTAGGAAGTTGTTCTACTACCTTAGCTTCCTTACACCTCTCCAACCCATCGCAAATTTGTGACATGGCTTAACCACCTCCCATGGATCTTGTATAAAAATTTTCATTTGTATTAGTGTTACATTGGAAAACAAGGTGAAGAAAGCTTGCAATATGAACTCTAAATGCGTGAATGAAAATCTAAAAGTGTGAAGAAAGAATGGGAGAGAGAGATAGAAAAATCATAACACATGCAACTACAGATTTACATGGAGAAACCCCAAAGGGAAAAAACTCCACCATCGAAAGAGAGGCAAGTATATTACTGATAATCTTCAATATTACATGCAACAATAGACTTCTCTTATCATTCCCTGTAAATCCAGCAGCACCCTGTTACCCCTGCAAAACTGAATTCTTATAACACTAGCTCAAGGCCCCAATTTATAGAGATTTGTGAGGATGAAAACCACCATGGTTTCACCAAACAATAGGCAGCAATACCACCTAGAAAAACCCACGCCTCCCTCCTTGAAATGGTCAAAAATACCAAAAATAGCCTCTTACAAATGCTCTTATAGCTGTCATAAGGCATCTTTTATGCATGGGCGCCTGGGGTCTAAAAATAGCATATTCTGTCATAGGGAATCTGTCATACTGTCATAGCATCTTATGACAACTTGCATGCATGTCATAGATGCTCTTACAACACCCTATTTTGACCCAACAACCTTATTTAAGAAGATGACTCGTATAACGCTTCTAGCTAATTTGTCCTTTTTTCCATATGATAAACGGTAACGGTAACACCTGCATTTACAGCCTCTTTCACCACCTGCTGGCCTGTCAGCTTCACCTCTTATGGGTAAAATGTACAAATACCAGGAGAATAATGTTGGGATTTACAAGTTACGACACCCCTAAATCCTAACATTCTCCCAATTTGACATCATACATTGTAAATTACACCCATAGAGATACAATTACATAGAATTAAGTATAGTGATCAAGGCCCATGGCCTTTCTACACCAAGAGAACTTTTTTGTGGTAACTGGCTTCGTAAGAGAATCTACGACATTATCCAAAGTGTCAACTTTTTCAATACTTTTCCATTCCCAGAACCATTTCTCGCATTTAAAGTGATACTGAACATCAACATGCTTAGTACAATCATGATACATAGGATTTTTAGCTAAACATATGGCACTCTGACTATCACATCCGATCCTCACTATCCTGCAATCAAAACCAATACCATTACCATGTCTCTGTAACCAAACTGCCTCCTTAGAGGTATGTGTAGCAGCCATATACTCTGCTTCAGTGGTAGACAAAGCAACTGTAGGTTGTCTTTTACTCATCCAACTCACTGCTCCTCCAAACAAAGTAAACACATAGCCACTAGTGGACCTTCGACTATCCAAGTCACCTGCCCAATCTACATCAACAAAACCCTATATGTCCAATGACTTATCAACATTGTCAGTACCATGATAAACCAAACAGTAATCAGAAGTGCCTTGCAAATATCTAAATACCCTTTTGACAAAAGTCCAATGTTCTTTACCAGGGTTAGACATAAACCTGCTTAGAACTCCCACTGCTTGGGCTATATCTGGTCTAGTACAAACCATTGCATACATTAAACTACCGACAACACTAGCATAAGGAACTTTAGACATTTCATCAATATCATCATCCGATTTAGGACACATGTCTAAACTCAACTTAGTACCAACAGGAAATGGATTATTTACTAGTTTACAGTCCTGCATATTAAACCTTTGCAAAATAGTGTTAACATACTTACTTTGACTTAACCAAAGCTTTATGTGAACCCGATCCCTAATCATTTCCATCCCAAGGATATATTTAGCAGCCCCTAAATCATTCATATCAAATGTGCCAAAAATTTGAGTTTTAAGTTCCCTAATCATTGCCTTATTGTTACCAATGAACAACATATCATCCACATATAAGACAATAATCAGTATCTGATCATCAATAACTTTAAAATAAACACAGTGATCCTCATCACTTCTAACAAAACCCATATTTAATGCAAATGCATCAAACTTCTGGTACCACATCCTAGGTGACTGTTTCAAACCATATAGAGACCTTTTTAACCTACAAACCAAGTGTTCTTTTCCTTTCACAACAAAACCGTCAGGCTATTGCATATAAATTTCTTCCTCTAGATCCCCATGCAAGAAAGCAATTTTAACATCCATTTGTTCTATTTGTAAATCATAAGCAACAACAATGGATAAAAGGAATCTAATAGAGGTTAACTTAGCAATAGGAGAGAATATTTAACCAAAATCAACTCCCTCTCTCTGGGAGTAGCCCTTGGCCACTAATCTGGCCTTGTACCATTCCAACTTTTCGTCTGCACCAAACTTCTTTTTATATATCCACTTACAACCAATGGCCTTTCTTCCTTTGGGAAAACTAACAAGATCCCAGGTGTCATAGTTTTTCAAAGACATCATCTCATCATGCATGGCCTGCATCCAAGAATCACATTCTTCTGAAGAGAGAGCCTCCCTGAAAGATCTAGGTTCATCATCAGTACATAACAAAGCAAATTTACAACGAAAATCAGGTGGGCTATACCTGTCAACTGGATTTCATTGTCTTGTGGATCTTCTCAAAGGTGGAGTAAGAGGTTCCTCCTCATGTTCATCCTCATTGTTTTCAACTTCTTATGTTACAACGGATTCGTCAGAACTCTCTTCTTCTTCTCCATCTTCTTGTCCATCTCTCTGTTCTTCCACATGTGCATCTTCTTGCTTAGTTTCAAAATGCACTATTTTTGACTTTTCCTTTGGTTGCACATCTTCAGAGTTAGCTCTAAATTCCCTAAAAATAACATCTCTAGAAAATATCATCTTTCGTGTTAGTGGATTCCAAAGTTTATAACCTTTAAAATTTTCACCATAACCTACAAAGATGCATTTATGAGATTTGGGATCCAATTTAGACCGCTTCTCTTGAGGCACATGAACAAAAGCCTCACAACCAAAGACCCTTAAATGTGAAACTGAAGGATTTTTACCCAACCAAATTTCATAAGGAGTTTTATCAACAAGAGCTTTACAAGGAGATCTATTAATTAAATAACAAGCAGTACCAACAGCCTCTACCCAAAAGCATTTGTCTAACTTAGCACTACTTAACATGCTCCTAGCTCTTTCCATTAATGTATGGTTCATTCTTTCTGCTACCCCATTTTGTTGGGGTGTGTAAGGTGTAGTCTTTTTCCTAACAATTCCTGCATGTTTGCAAAACTCATCAAATTCCTTAGAACATTATTCACCCCCATTGTCAGATCTCAATACTTTTATCTTATAATCTGTTTGCTTTTCAACCAATGCCTTAAATTCCTTAAATTTGATGAATACTTCAAATTTTGTATGCATAAAATAAATCCAAGTATATCTTGAGTAATCATCAATGAAGGAAACATAATAATGAGATCTACCCAAAGAATTTGTATCCACTGGACCACACACATTCGAATGAATAAGTTCTAACAATCCATTAGCTTTATTAGATCTTTTAGGAAATGATGACCTGTTTTGTTTACCAAACACACAATCCTCACAAAAATCATTTTTACTAACAGAATAATCAGAAATACCGTCTACTAGTTTCTTATCAAGTATGGTCCTAAGACCTTTTTCACCAATGTGACCCAATCTATGGTGCCACAACATACATGCATTTTCAGCGCTAGTTACAAAAGAGGAGTTACAAAAATTAGAGGCATGTAGCGTAAATAAATTGCCTGAGATCCTTAGCAACCACCAAACTTCCCCTACTCATCCCCAAGTAAACTTAATTTCTGTCAAATGTCACATGTATCCTGTAAATCATTCAACTTGAACCAAATTAAACTTCTTTTGTAAGTCCCTGAATATGTAAAACATCATCAAGGGTTTTAACCTCCCATCAATCAAACACACAACTTTACCCTTTCCTTGACTCAATAACCCTTGTGAGCTTTGCTATCACTCATGAAGACCTCTCCTCCATCATATTCTTTTGTATGTAGAAACCACTCCTCAAGGAGGAGTCATACGAAGGAAGCACCAATCAATAAGGCCAAGCATCATTACAACCTGCGGTTAGCTGAAATAATCAAAGCATCGAATCAATTGCTATCGAGGACTTTTGTGGAGGGACCGATTTTTCTTATTTACATTCCTTCTTCTACTGTCCCCGCTTTTACCAGCCTTAACACTTCACTCTCGCCTTCTTCCAGGGTCTTAGATCGCCCTTAGGACTTATCCTTCATCCCCTTAGGCTCTTTTTCTCTGGCCTACTCTCAAGACATGGGCATCTTGGGAGCCACTATGCATGGTCTTTCTCCTCATCTCCTTTGAAAGAAGTATAGGAATAATAGTATCCAACTTAGGTTCTGCACCACCACTTGTTATAGCAATAACTAAATTTTCCCAAGATTCTGGCAAAGAGCAAATCAATAAAATGCATTTATCCTCATCTTCTATTTTAACATCAATAGATGCAAGCTGAATTATAATCAAATTTAAAGCATTCAAATGTTCAGCAATAGATTCACCATCCTTCATCTTTAATGAATACAAACATCTTTTGAGATACAACTTGTTAGACAAACTCTTAGTTTGGTAGATTTCACCTATCTTCCTCCAAAGCTTGTATGATGTGTCTTCTGAAGAGACATTCAGGAGGACAGAGTCTGTGAGACACAACTGAATAGTCCCTCGAGCCTTCTTGTCTAACTTATTCCAATCTTCATCTGACAGGGTTGAATTAGATGGCTTCTTTTCAACTGAAACTGGTAACCACTGATCTCTTTCCTCAAGAAGGTCCTCCACTTTCAACTTCCACATCTCTTAACCAGTTCCATTGAACTTCTCAATATCTAGATGAGAGGTGGAGGCCATGGTATGCAATCTTTCACAAATCTGCAAAACCCACAACACAAAAGCTCCCACTGCAGCAAAAAACCTTCAACACTCTAAAAGGAAAGCGTCCCTTCCTTAACAGAACCGTTAGCTCTGATACCAAATGTTGAAAAACAAGGTGAAGAAAGCTTGCAATATGAACTTAAATGTGTGAATACAAATTTGAAATATGTAGATTAACCTTAGCCTTAGTGTGAAGAAAGAATGAGAGAGAGAGATAGAAAAATATAACACATGCAACAACAGATTTACGTGGAGAAACCCCGAAGGGAAAAAACTCCACCACCAAAAGAGAGGCAAGTATATTACTGATAATCTTCAATATTACATGCAGCAATAGACTTCTCTTATCATTCCCTGTAAATCCAGTAGCACCCTGTTACCCTGCAAAACTGAATTCTTATAACACTAGCTCAAGGCCCCAATTTATAGAGATTTGTGAGGATGAAAACCACCATGGTTTCACCAAACAATAGGAAGAAATACCACCTAGGAAAACCCACGCCTTCCTCCTTGAAATGGTCAAAAATACCAAAAATAGCCTCTTACAGATGCTCTTATAGCTGTCATAAGGCATCTTTTATGCATGGGTGCCTGGGGTCTAAAAATAGCATATTCTGTCATAGGGAATCTGTCATACTGTCATAGCATCTTATGACAACTTGCATGCATGTCATAGATGCTCTTACAACATCCTATTTTGACCCAACAACCTTATTTTAGAAGATTCCAAGGTGGGACACCTAGCTAATTTGTCCCTTTCCATAAGGATAAATGGTAACGGTAACACTCAGATTACATAGTCTCTTTCACCATCAAGGTCAAGCGTTTCACCCTTATGGGTAAATGTACAAAAACTTTAGGAGAATAATAAAATAAAGGATTTACAAGGTTGATGACACCCAAATCCCAACAGTTAATAGGTTGGTATTTTGGAACAACAGCAAAGCCATTGCAAATATTTGTTTTATTAAGTGCTATCGGATCTTCAAAGTAGCTTGTTGAGATAACTAAGCTTTTTGGTTTTATTTTCACATGTAGGTTTTGAATGCAAATGATGAATAATTAACCTCAACCTCTCCCAATCTTCTTAGGTTTGAAACCTACACATTCAAAGAGAGAGGAAGGGTTTTTCCATATAGGGGCTTGCCTTAGTCAAACCTCGTGTTAGTTTTCCCACCTCCACAATGACAATGTCAATAAAAGATAGATAAATGAATAATGAATAATGAATCGACAATGGATTCATTGAAGGATTGAAGCCATACAAATATCCTCAAGTCTTGATTGTTGTTGGATTTATTTTCTTGAAGAACTACAATGGTTAGATCTCAAGAATATTATGATAACATTGTTATACCCCAATTGTGTAAATACATATTTATTATTATTGTATTAAGGTAAATATTGCATATGTGAATGTAATTAGAATTTTGAATGAGAATAATTGTGCTTGCACTTTGTTATCAATGAATTATGAATGAATGTTATTTCATTTAATGATATGTGAAGAAATACATATATGTGAAATGGATGGTTATTGAATTGGATATTCTAACTATGGAGATATGTTGTGTAAATGCATATTTTTTTGAAAAATTGACTACGATGGGAATGTGTTAGTTGGATGTAGGTACATGTTCAATCCTCCAAGAGGAGGGGAAGTATCACTCAAGAGAATATCTTGGTCGGGTAACTTGTAACGTAACCTATTTGAGCTTATACACACTCACAATAGAATGGTTGAGTCAAGTTATTCTGTTAGGAACTGGTAAGTCATCCTTAGTATGATGTGTTTGCATTAGTGAGGGTCTTGATTACTATTGAATGCATGCTTGGATGATGTTTAGAGCTTATGAGTTCTTCCCTATATTACTATGCTTGTATTGATGAGGCCAAAACACGTGGACTGTATGTATATGTATACATATGCATGTCGACTATAGACCATACGCATGAACACGCACATGGGAGTACATAGGTAGACGTACCTATGCACGCTTATGAACAGGTTACTTATGAGCATGGAACTATCAAATGGACAATACAAAATGAATGTGTATATGTATTAATACACTACACATCTATTCCCTATCAACACGATAGTAATTGCACGTATGTCCTTGATTGTGCAATCGAATGTATATATATATAAATATATATAAGATATATACATGTATCCATATGTACACATGTAACGATACATACGTATGTTTGACAAACAAAAATTTCCATACGGATATATCAATATATGTATACATATGTATACATGTGCATAGAGGGATATCTATATATATGTATATATATAGTCGATATGAGTATTATTATTAACTTGTTTGTATTCATTGTATATCAAATATATACATACTTGATTGACTAGAGGTATATATATATTAATTTATATATACATATATATATATATATGTGGTATAGTGTTAATGCTATTTATTAACATATATATATATATATATATATGTATATATATATATGTATATGTATATATTTAAATATATATTTAAATATATCTGTGATGTTTGGAGGTCAATTATTATATATATTCTTAGAGGCTGATTTATATATATATATATGAACATAGGCCGATTTGTATATAATATATGTAAAGCATTTAAAGGCCAAATATAGCATATATTGACATTGAATAAAGACTGAATTACATGCTAAGTATTGTGCAACAATAACATCGATATGGAAAATAAACCATAGTCGATACTATGGAAATGCATCTTTAAATTGCTAAAAGTGAATTACTCAAACATTGAATGCTTTAATATAAAGCGATGGAGTATTATCAACTGCAAAATAAAGTGTAAATGCATGAGAATAGGAAATGTGAACAAGAAGATGTGCACTAGTCAAAGCACCAAATAATACACCATTTTTGAGGAGCGACTTGTCCCTGCTCTGTCACTCAGAAAACTATGACCAATTCGACATGCTATAGGTGTTGTCAATAAACAAAGGACTTTTTCAACAAGAATAACTGTACCATGAGATAAGTAGTTGGTTGAATACTTGGCACTATGATATAAGAGGGATTTTCTACTCACGGGTCTCTCCTTTCTCAAGAGATCACTAGGGAACGAACTACCCTTATACACCTCATGAGAATAGATTAGCAGAACAATAAAGAACTAAGATTTTGTTATGCTTCAGGAAAAACTACTAGAGACCTTGGGAGAGTAAAGCTAGGTATTCCTATCTCAAAAGAGGAAACTCTCCGCCAAAAGACATCAACACAGTTTTAGGATGCCAACGTGGTGCGTTGTTGTCTAAAGGATGTGTTGGCGTTCTGAGCAACAGAGAACTCAAGAACTCAAATGGACAGAAATAAGCTCTACTTATAAGCTCAGGGGTGAGTCATGTTGAACTATATAACTAATTAGAAGACTAGAGACTAAAATGAACACAAGGATGCTTGGAGAAACCTTACCTTCCTTTGGACATTTGAATCTTCACTCCAAGATCCTTTTCGTGACCTACACACAAAAGAATGAGAAGAAATTTGTTGGGCGACTATATAGGGACCTACCTCAGTCAGACCCTGTTTTGGTGTTCCCACCTCCATGAACAGCCAAGTTGGAAAGGAGTGCTAAAGAAGTAAACAAAGCGTGTGGTGAAAGAAAAACCTGCTCAGGAGTAGAACCCACACCACGAGAAGCGTGTGGTGAAAGAAAAACCTGCTTAGGAGTGGAACCCGCACCACAAGATAGTAAATGAGCAAATATGAAAGGAAAGTGAAAGAGAGAGAGTGTTACCCATGGGCTTAGGCCCTCTCCGGAGCACACAGACGCACCGTTGAGTGCTTGCTTGAGAGTTGTTGTTGTTGCTAGGAGGACCTCATTTCAACATGGCTTCACTTTGTGAGAGCACTGCTATCAAAGATGAGGAGATCTCAAAGTTGGAGCAAAATAACAAGAGAGCTTGAGTGATGTCTTCCAACCCCCAAATGAGAGCCAAAAAGGGGTTTCTAATGCTTGCAAGGGTGGAAAAGAGCCATTGTTTTCAAAATAAATCACCTCGTGACATGGTCTCCGCAGCTAGTATTTCAGATTCACATTTCAAACTCAAGAAACCAACAAGATGCTAGTGTGTCAAAAGATAGACATCCAAGATACCACGATGCATCCAAACCTAGATTCTTAGGAACACTGCTAGGCTTCTACTCAATTCTTCAAAATTCTAATACCTCGGCTTTGGAGCTCTAATTTCAGGAAATTCTCAATTCCATGGGATTTTTTCATTAATGTTTCAAGGCATCATAAATGCTAGGAAAAAATTTCAAAATGTGGAATTGCCCCTAGGTGCAATTTTGTGACATTACATTTTTCCCCCACTTTAGTGGGCTCGATTTTGAAAAATCAGCCTCACTATAGTAGAAAAGAAAAATTTCATCCAAACTTTGAATTTTTATGGATTTGTGTGCAATAAGAAAGGGATCATAGTGGCTGACCAAGTCTAGCTAGTCAAAATCGAGGGGTGCCTCAACATCTGAGCTCAACAAATAGCATCATAACAACCATGAAAAATTGTTCAAAGTGTTAATTTGTAAAACTCAAATTTTGGGTCAGCTTCGAAAAATCAGAAGAAAGCTACTATAGAGAGAGGAATGATCAAGAAAAAAGTCATCGATTTAGAAGAAAAATATGATCAAGAGACAACCTTATGCCCCCTCCTGAGTTTTCCCCACTCTAGTGGGGGTACTCGTGAGAAATTGAAGGGCCACTACTTAGAAAATGGGTCTCCCTGTGGGCCTATACATACCTAGGGTGGGACCCCAAAGGGTCATTTTACTCATCACCTGAAAATTGTTGAATTTTGGTGAGAGAAAAATTTAAAAATGCCAAGAGAGAGTATGAGGCAATCAAGGCTGGAGCAACTATGCCAGACATCATTAGCAGTCACAGCAGACCAAGTAGGTGCAACACCTTGTTTTCGTGGGATTTTTAGCTCATTTTAGGGAAAAATTTCGGCTGCTGAGGTATGCTTGTGCATCTTATTTTTGGTGGTTCCTTTTGTTAGAAATCTGCATTTTCATCTTAGATATGTTGGGGTCCTAACTCTACATTGTCATTCCTTGAGATGCCCATGGCTGCCGTGGGACACATGTGCAAGGTGTAGACGCTTGTATGGCAAGTATAGTTTCTTTATTTTTTTTTTTTTATGCAAAATTTTGATGTTGACTCATATGTTTTGCTACTTTTTGTAGTACTCAAAGATTTGGGAGCATCTGGGAGGGCGAGCATTCTAACTCATTCATGAGTAGAGGGACCTTCTGTCAAAGGACGAGGTCACACTTCTAGAGCAGGTTGGTCTCTAGCATGTGTTTACCATGCCAGAGATGAGATATCATGAGAGGATGCTGACAACCCTTATGGAGCGGTGGGAAGCTACCATGTCATCTTTCTTGCTGCCTTGTGGAGAGATGATTGTCACACTCGAGGATGTCTATCGGATCCTCGGGCTACCCATTTGTGGGTAGTGGGTGGCTCTCAATGATACGTGATCAGTGTGGGAGCGGATGGAGGGGGTCCTTTATTGCATAGGGAGGACCAACGATGACGATGGCACATGTCATATTTACATGCACTGGTATGACCATGCGAGGACCACTACACCATTGCTCCACCAAGTAATGGTCGTGACCATTTCCTTTCGAATCACAATTGATGGGTGAGGCTCGCACCTACATGGGGGCTTCGTCCACACTATCTGGGAGATGGTAGAGCATAAGATTGTTTTTTCCTGGGGGCGCAACATGCTAGTGCACCTCTACTAGGAGCTAGGCCAGTGCATGCATTATAAGTATTGTAGCCTCACAAAGTACACACTTTTGTAGGTGTGGTCCTTTTCCCACATCATGTGCACCCAACCAGTCAGTTTTCCCCAACGATGGCCATATTGGATCCCCATGGTCCACTGGTATGACATGACGGGCCAGTGGAGATTTGGAGATTTACAGTTCGACACTCTCACTATGGATGGGGTTCGGTGGAGACCCTATCAATTTTTCAGATGGGTGGATGACATCAAGTACTTGAGGAACCTACAGTGAGACCATTTTTTGATCGGTTGGAGAGATTACATTATAGTACCCTACTACTAGAGTCAAGTCATGCGGCAGCATGGTCAACCTCAGACTATTCTAGTGGACATGCCCACCTATACTAGGGCCCATAGGACTGCAATGAGGGTTGGGGACCGCCCTCGCCCCACTATTACAGATATTGTCCCTTCGGATGATGATGAACCCAACCATGATCTACCCCCTATAGCAATGGTGGATAATGTTGGGGTAGTAGCTGATTTTGCACGGTGGTGGGAGAGGCATCATCCTGCTCTTTTGTTTGATGAGGGTGCCCCGAGAGGGGACCCTAGTCCACAGGAGGACTTAACACCCCAGCCGCTGCAGGATATGAGGAGAGGTCGGTAGCAGGCCGCCGTGGAGGAGGAAGCACCACAGGAGGAGGAGGTGGTACCACTGAGGCTAAGGCAATGGAGGAGGTCAGATCCCCCACCAGCTACTCTTGTCTCTTTGGCACCAACAGCTTCTACTGCAATTGTGGTTGCACTAGCATCACTAGGAGCAGCCATCGATGCTAGCGGTGCAGGTCCCAGTACCAACCCTCACCCTGACCCGACATGGCAACTAGGGGACCCAGGTATACAAGATATGTTGTTTATGTTTTCGTACTTTCAGTTTTCTATTTTATGACATATACATATACATGCCATGTGATGTTGATACCTCTTTCTTTCTCTATGGTTGCAAAGGACGCATAGGGATGGACTGGGTTTATAGCTCAGTGTATTTCAGAGGTTTCCCATACTATGTCGATTCAGGGATTAGTCCTCAAGGTTTACCGGCTAGCATTTGTGGGATGGCATGCCCCCAGCTTTGAGCTAGTTGTGCACCTGAGGACCACCTACGAGGAGCAAGGTCTGGAGATTGTCTAGCTCACTACAAAGTTGATGACCATTCGGGGACAATGCGACCGGCTGTCAGGGGAGTTGTGGATGATGCTCACCAAGTGAGACACGACAGTGAGGAGGGCTAACGCCACTAAGTAGGCACATGATTCCCTCCAGAGGCATCTTGATGACCTCAACAGGCAGTTGACAACTATGATCCCGGTAGATGTTTAGCGACTGCGGGACTAGTTGAGGCAGGTGGAGCTGACAATATCCTCCCTACAGGGGGAGATCAAGGGGATGCGGGAAGCTTTGTCCATATCATACTCCCACTATTCATGCTCCATAACCACCATTCAGCCCCTCCCCAAGGTTCCAAAGCATCTGCTAGAGCCAAAGGGCTCTAAGTCATGCACCATAGTGATTAGAGGCTCATCATCAGTTTTGTATATCATTTTATTAGTGAGATACATATACATTCATATATACTTGTAGATCTTTTGTATAGACATATATTTAGTAGCCACTCATTTTTTATAGTAGTGGCCCGATACATGTACATGACATTTGATACATACATGCATATATATATATATATGGATACATCAATTCTGATTTCATGGCATCATTCATTTGGATATGTATATTCTTATTTTTCACGTATGTTTATGCTATGGATGTTATATGCTCATATGGATGTATACTTACATTAGATGCTAACATGATTTAATAAACACACATGGTTGTATGTTAATTAAATACAATGATGATCTAATGGTTTTAATAAACACAATGTGATGCATGGTCACACACACACATATGCACATGGTCATTCACAGCACAAAAATTTTCCTAATGTGTTAGTGAATAATGTCAACATATGTAGTGCTATTTCCCTTCTGTAGAGAGAACACCACATAGATGACACATAGAATAATACGCATAGTATCAACAAAGATACATCACATTAGCAGGCTCTTTTAAAGGTATTCCATCCATAGATGATAGTCCATAGGCACCTAAACCATATACGAAGATCACAACGTAAGGGCCTAACTAGTTGGGACTAAATTTTCCTCTCTAATCAGGTGGCACATTTACATTTCTTTGGTTTTCTTAGAGAGCCAGATCTCCTATTTTAAAATTCCTAGGAAGCACACCCTGATTATATTGCCTAGATAACCACTGTTGATAAGCTTTAAGATGTTCAAGGGCTTGTAGATGGCACTCATTGAGCATCTCTAGCTGATGCAAATGATTAACCTGGTAGGTTTCATCATCAATTAACCCTTTAAGGGAAACCCATAAAGATAGAATCTCCAACTCCAAAGGCATAATAGCTTCAACACCGTACACGAGGTTGTAAGGCATTGTTCTTGTAGCCGTACAAACACTCTTGCAATAGACCCACAAAGTGTACATCAGTTGAATAAGCCAATCTTTACCATGCTTATCAACCATCTTACGAAGAATAAGCTCAAGAGTTTTGTTAGATGCTTCCACTTGACCATTAGAT
>VDFB02077805.1:0-16754 GCA_007258455.2 Sequoia sempervirens
TGTTCATCAAGTTAGATATGGCTAAGGCCTATGACCGAGTCCAGTGGTCTTTCCTCCAGCGGGTGCTTGGAGCTTTTGGGTTTGGAAATGAATGGATTCAGTGGGTTATGAGTTGTGTTACCTCAGTTTCTTTCTCCGTGTTAACTAATGGGGAGCATTCTAAACTTTTTGGTGCTTCTCGGGGGTTGCGTCAGGGAGATCCCCTTTCTCCGTATTTATTTATTCTTCTTGTGGAAGGTTTGGGGCGTCTGATAAGAAGGAATGTCGACTTGGGTATTATTCAGGGGTGGCGGTGGGGAGGCGATTTGCCTCCGCAATCCCATTTACAGTTTGTGGATGACATGGCTCTGATGGGTATGGCTACTATTAGGGAAGCTTCCACTTTGCGCAAGGTGTTGGATGTGTATCTTGCTGCCTCGGGTCAACGGATTAATGAGGATAAGTCCTCCATCTTCTTCTTTAACACCCCTGGGCCCATTCAGCGGAGGATTGCCCATATCTTGAGATTTCAAATTGGAGGGCTTCCTTTGATCTATCTTGGTGTGCCTATCTCTGCTGGTAGGCTGCCTAAGGATTCTTGGCAGAATATTCTGGATAAATTTCGGGTGAAAGTTAATCACTGGACTCATAGGTGGCTATCCTTTGCTGGCCGTGTTCAGTTGCTCAAGTCGGTGGTACAGGCTCTTCCCACATACAGATGTATGCTTCAGGTGGCCCCGATGGGATTTCTTAAGGATTTAGACGCTTTAGCCAGGAAGTTTCTTTGGGCTGGTAGCTTGTTGTCTTCGAAGTGGAGCCTTGTTAGCTGGGATACTGTTTGTAGCCCGCGTCAGTTTGGTGGTCTCGGGTTAAGGCAGTCGTCCTTGACCGGGGAGGCACTGGCTGCCAAATTGTATTGGAGATGGTGTGTGGAGCAGGATCAAATTTGGGCTAGGATCTTATCTCATAAATACTTCCCTGGGGCTGCTTGGCAGGATATTCCCAGATTTCCCTTGGAGGGGAGAGGCTCGATGATTTGGAGTACGCTTAAGAAAGGTGCTACACTTGTTAAGGATGGCCTTTTCTGGATATGTAGGGGGGGGTCGTCGGCTCACTTCTGGTCTGATTCTTGGGATGGATTTCCTCCCATTACTTCTCAGTTCCCTAATTTGCTGCTGCTGTGCCAGAGGTTTCTTGTGGCTGGTTGGTCTAGGGTGAGTGATTTTATGGCCTTCTCTGATAATGACCAACTGGTGTTGGCGAGATGGAAGCGACCTGATGAATGGCCGGACGTTGGATTGAATGAAGAATGCACTGAGCTTCATAATATCCTTTCTAGAAGGCGATGCAGCTCCCTCCGGGATGGGGATGTCCTCTCTTGGTCTCCTAATCCTAAGGGGGTCTATTCTGTTGCTTCTGGGTATCAAGTTTTGTTAGCTCGTAAGCTGGAAGGGGTGGAGGTTCCCTGGTGGAGGAGAGTGTGGAATAACTTTTCTTGGCCAAAGTGTAATTGTTTTGTTTGGACCTTAGCCCGGAACAGATGTTTGACGTGGGACAACATTCAGAAGCGAGGATTTCAGGGCCCCTCTATTTGTGTTCTCTGTGGGGGAGGGGAAGAAGAGTCTGCTCATTTGTTCTTTCGTTGCTCCTTTGCTACACAGCTGTGGCATTTCTGGTGGGGAGTGTGGAACAGTCCCTGTGTTCATGCCTCCTCTTTGGTTGACTTTTGGAGCAGTTTGGGTAGGCCTCCTTCGGTGGCCTCTTTTTTGCAGGAGGTGTGGTATGTAGGGCCTACTTTCATCCTATGGCAGATTTGGCTTGAGAGAAATCGTAGGATTTTCCGTGGTGAGAAAATGGTTGTGCAGCAAGTTTGGCAAAGAATTTTGGGTATGATTCAGGAAACGGTGGCGGCTAAATGTGATGTTGGGTTTCCCCTAGAGAAAGGGGATGCTGCAGTGGTGGATAGATTGGGGATTCAAGGGTCGGCTTTGGCGTTTGCTAGTCTTAGGCGCGGTCGGAGCCAGTGGCAAAGGGTTCTTAAGATGGGTAGATGGGTGCCCCCTCCGACTGGCATCTTGAAGATCAACACAGATGGCTCTTCTCGGGGTAATCCTGGGCCTGCTGGGGTTGGGGGGATTGGCAGAGACTTTAGGGGGTCAATGATCTTCTTCTTTTCTATTCATGAGGGGGTGCAACCCATTAACTTGATGGAAGGTTTGGCAATCTTATACGCCTTTGAGCGGGCGTTTGCCTTGGGATGGCGCAAGGTTATCTGTGAGTCTGACTCGCAAGTCTTGATAAATTTGCTAAAGGAAAGGAAGTCTTCTGGTGTTCACTGGCAGCTGGCTAGGTTGGTTCAACAGATTTTGCAGATTAGTTCCATGATGGAGATGGTGTCCTTTGTTCACATTCCGAGGGAATGGAACAAAGCAGCAGATTGTTTGGCTCGGTGGGCTTCTGAGCACGCTGATGGTTGGAATGTTGATGAGTTGGGACAAGTTTCTCGGGAAGAGCCACGACTTGGAGGGGATTCTTTCTAAAGATGGTAATACTAGGGATGCTGAGTGATGTGGATTTTTGGTTCTTGGCTAGTTCTGGTGGCTCTCGGGCTTTGGCCTGTTGATGTGTTGTAATTTTGTTCTCTGATTATTAATAAAGTTTTTACCCCTTTCTTAAAAAAAATAAAATAAAATAAAAAAAATCAAATAGAGGTGCAAATACATTCCTACTCTCAAAATTATTTTCTATTTTATGAAACCTTCTACAATCTATTGCCTTATGACCACATTGATAATAGGTATAATTTAGTAACCAAAAAATGAATAACTGAACTTGGTATTGTATGCTTGGCTTTTCAAAATTTTCTTTTTGAATCTCCTCTTCTATCAAACTTGAAAGAAATCATCTTCTTCCTTTTTGAGTTCTTTAGTCTCCTTAGATTGTTCCACATTTGAACTTTAAGAGGCCTTTTCATCAGGATTCTTTATAGATGTCTTCACGGGGTGCTCAACAGTCTTTGTGCTATGAATTTCATCAAATCTAATGCCATTTTTGATGTGGGATGACCTTTGCATTGATAATCTCATCCAAAATCTATGTGCTCTTTTCAAACTTCATATTTTTGTTCCTCTGACCATTTAATTTCTCTAGATCCTTTCTCAAGGATACCACTTCTACTTCAAGACTTTCACAATTCATTTCCTTTTCCTTTATTTTTTTATTCAGAAAATATTCTATCCTTTTTTCTTCTTCTATCTAAACTTTCAAATCTAGAATCACCTTTTCTAATTCCTTTAGCTTTATTTTGTGTTTCTAATTTTCTTTTCTTGCTTCATCAGTTCATCTAGGGAAGCTATGAGTTCTCCTTCTAGATCAACTTTCATCTCTCCTCCATAATCTTCAGAATTTTATTTTCTATGTACCATCTAGAGTCTCCATTGTCATGAATATAACATCCTCTCTTTCATTTTCACTTATGAAGGTATAATGAACACAATCATCATATGAATAGTTATATTCCTTAGAGTAGAGCCATTTCTTATGAGCTTATAATATTTCTTCTTCTTATCCTTGGACTTCTTATAGTTATTTTGATAAGACTTATATACTCTTTATGTTCATCACTAATTCCTCTTAAAGGACACTTAGCAGAAAATTGGCCTATTTTACCACAATTAAAACATTTAAGGGTAACATACCTTTATGTAGTACTTTTCAAAACCTTTCTTTAATTTCCTTACAGGGTGAAGCCACAATAGTGGTTTACAATTGAAGTGAGGAAGGAAAAATCACAAAAAATGAATGCATGGAAAAAAACTTGATTTTAGGGGTTCGTACGAACCTATTGGTTCGACCGAACCCATTAGGGGTTCGCTAGAACCTAGGTTTGGGCAAACCCTTTTAATGCTTTCCCTCCAAAAAATCCAACAAAACCCCTTATAAAAGGGGGGTTCGAATGAACCCTGGTTTGAGTGAACCTCTAGGGGTTCGCTCGAACCCCTAGGGGTTCATTCGAACCCCCCTTATTCCTCATCCCCCCTTGAGACACAAAAACCGAATTTTGGAAATTGGAGTCAGGTTGAGGATGAAAATGGATGAATCTTCACAAACCCAATTGGAATCGGTAGTCCTCGCAACGCTATCCAATGAATATAATTTTAATATGTTTTATTTTATTATGTATTTGTTTTTTAGTTTTATTAAACATAGGTTTTCATCGAAAATGAAGGTCTATGTTACGCACATGTGGAAAAATAGCGATTATCAAAAAAAATTGAAAAATATGAGTGCACTAGATATTGAAGTCTTTGATCCAACAAAAAAAAAAGAATTTTGATATATACAAAAAAGGTTATTTATGTCGCACTATGTTTGAATTGTAATTGGTTTGACTTGAAACTTGATTAAAAAAAATATTCAATAAAAAAATGTCTAACCAAGTGGAAGCACTAGATATCAGAGTTATGAATCTAAATTCAAAAATTAGAATTTTATCCTTCATGGAAAAAAAATTATACGTTATACGGTGTGTGTCACTTTTTAAAAATGCTATTTTTTGAAAAAAATAAGTTTTCGTGGGAGATGGAAAAAAAGTGCAATCTGATTCCAAATTTTTTGAAAAAAATATTTTTAGAATCTATAGACAAAATGTGATGAGACTCTAGTTTGCATCATCTTCAAATTCTTCACGGTTTAGCCGCTATAGGTGCCCGAATGTGAAGATTTAGTTAAAAATAATAATTTCAGTGTCCAGTTTGGCCAAAAATTGTAAACCACTATTGTGGGATCACCCTACAATTTTTTCTTCTTTGGGATATGATTCATTATTGGAATCAAAATCATCATTTATCTTTGATGCTTGAAAATTTACCTCTTTCTTTGAAGATTTATCATTCATAATCCTTATCTCATATGCAATGAGTATCCCATGTAGTTCATCCATTGTTAGAGTGTCCAGATCTTTAGCTTCTTGAAGAACATTTTTTTTTGAATCAAATCTTGTGGGAATGAATCTAAGTACCTTTTTTACAATCATTAGCTATTTCACTTCTTCACCAAGTCCTCTAATGGTATTAACAATTTCATCCACCCAAAGTAGATGTGCATCAACATTCTCTTCTTCCTTTATCTTCAGACACTCAAATTATCCTCAATAGGTTTGAAGCTTTGCTTGCTTTACTTTTTCATCACCTTCATAAATATTGTGAAGCTTGCCCCAAATCTCTTTTGTAGTCTTGTAGTGTATTATCTTGACAAACTCAGATTTGCATAACCCACATAAAATAAAATTATTTGCTTTAGCATTATTATTTGAGACGAGGGAGGTAAAAAATTTTTCTCAAAACAAATAAAATATATACCTTGTGATTTTTTTTTAAAGCTATAAAATCTTAGCTATAAAAGTTTATTTATTTATTTATATTATATACATATTATTTATTATAACATATCATATTGTATTTTATATATAAGATATATGCTATTTATTTAATATAATTCAATAATAAATAATATATATTTATATAATGGGAGAATTTAAATTGAATGAATATCTAAACTATATATATAATAATATTTTTTTTTATTAATTATTTAAATTATACTTTTATTTAATAATTTGTAATATCAAATATAATAATAATAATAACATTTTAAAAATTTAATTTACATTACATAAAATATTAAAAATAATTTATATTATATCTTAGTTTTAACATTTAGCTAAGAACTAAAACTAAAACAAGTAAATAAAATAAAATAAAATAAGTAAAAATAGTTCTTTAAAGAAATATAAAATAACAAAAATAAAATAACTTTTAAATAAATAAAAATATTCTTTAAATAAAATAAAATAATCTAAAAGATTAAAATTTATGTATTATATATAATAAATAAAATAATTAAAATATTTTTACATTCTATATTAATTTTTCTTTATTTCTTATATACAAAATAAAATCTAAAATATTATTTAAAAACTATTATTTGAAAAAAAAACTATTATAAAAAAAATTAACATTAACTAAATCTTTAATTATTAATCTATCAAATTAATTATAAAAACAGTAATGTTAAAAATGAAATTTAAAGAAAATTAAAAAAACATAACGCAGGAAACAAGAGAGTAAACAGAATAAAAATGAGCGCAGTTACCATTAAATACGGATGGCAGAATTTACATAATTTATAGAATTTGCACGGAGGGCGAGAGAAACGAGGGAGGCAGCATCCATACCATGCATCCATGCCCCGGTAGAAATTGTTGCCTCTATAGACAGTGCCATTTTAAAATAGGGTGTTGATGTCAAGATGATGCCATGATGACATCATCATTACTATATTCAAATATGTTTCTAGAATATGCTTTATAGTAAGTATGTTCCAAAACCATCATTGGTTTCCTACAAAAGTGTTGTTAGCTCCTAAAGCCACCAAATTCAAATTAAAAATCCCCCTTTTTCATGTGAAAACACTATTTGGAAAAATATTTGATAAATATTTGAATGGTGGGAAAGGAGTTGCACTAATGGTGGTGACATTGTGTGAGTTGCTAGAGATAGTGGCGAGTTTCTACCACATATTGGTGGCTTGGGTAGTGGTCTACTACCTTGGTGGTGGTAGCATGGTGTTATATAGGTGGGACCACTACCTACATAGTGCTTGCACACTATTTATTTTTTACTATTTAAAAAAAAATGTATAGTATGACAATTTGTACAACCCGAGGCGGAAATTTTTTTTGTCTCAAAGGTCAAGTTCTCCAAAATCAACAATTTGATAGTAAATATTTATGTTTTTGGGCCTTTTGAGTGTGATAGCAAGGTCTGCTTGGGCTTAAAATGCTCCAAAATATCATCTACCTTCTAAAACCATGCTTTAAACCCTTGTTTGTAGTTGGATCCTCAGATCTTGAATTTTAGTGAAATGAAAGCCAATTTTGACTTTCTCAAGCCTTATGGACACTATGGAATAATTGAAACTAACTCTAGGATTATAAAAAAGCTACAATCATGTAAATTTCACAAGAACACTATATGCAAACCATAGTGCTTCAAATATTTATTTTTCTTCTAAATTGTTCTAATTATCTAGATTATTAGAGTATGTAAGAGAAGAGAGTACTAGGCTTACTAGAGAAAATATTGGCACCTATTAGTTTCAAATCTCTCAAAAAGATAGGACTATAAAATGAACTATACCAAACACCTAAGCTATGATACCATGTTAGATTCTACGAGAAACGAGAATATGAACCAAGATTTGATGTTGATCATAGATCACGTGCACTCTAGTTGAAAAATGATCATTGATAAAAATAATGGAATAGAGATAGAATCTTAAAAAGGGAGAACTCAAGAGATAAAATACAAAGAAAAGAGGTGATTGGTGTATATATAGCACAAAAAGGGCATATACATCTAAGGTGTAATAACTCTAACTGCCCAAAGTAGGTAGGAGTTTTACTTGGTAAATTATAAATTACATACTGGCACCTATTTAGATGAAGACAAACAAATAGTTATGAGAGGTGGCATAAAAATCCAAAAGAGGGTTTAAGACTTAACTGCCCAAGTGTGGGTAAGAGTGACACATGTAACTAATGGATTATGCCATGTTTTCTCATAATAACCATGCCTAAATAATCTAAGAAAGGTTAATAATATGTGTAGGAAAAAATAAATATCCCCCAACATAAGGAAGATAAAAAGCCTACACTAACAATATTTTCATCATTTTGTCCTTAAGTCATTTAGATTGTTAGTGAAAAAAAATTCTTTTAGTGATGTTTCAAAACTCATGGAAATGTAATGAATTGAAAGCTTCAACCATAATCGTTTAAAAAGGAAACTTTAAATTTACATGTTTAAATTTATTGAGGTCAAACATTCATATCAAAATAAAAAAGGGATTTGAAGAAAAACATAGATTTAACTTCATTAAATCACTTAGTTTAGATACGAAAATGTGTATATTGAATTTCGTTTCCTCTTTTATATTAAGATGTTTTTGAAAAAATAGTTGAAAGGAAATTCTTTTGTTGATTATATTTCAATATAAGTAAATAAAGTGATGCTAAATGTATTCTTCTTTTTCTTTTTTACTTGCCAATTTTTAAAAAAATGTTTGAAAAAAAAAAAAGATTTTAGTTTATTGATTTGTTATTTATTTGAAAGAAAGAAAGTTTCATTGTTGATTTAAATTATTATTTTGAAAAGAGAAGACATATTTTTTTCCACCAGATTTATCTTACAAAAGCATTAGATTTCATATTTAAGAAAAGACAAAAGAAAAATAAAAGGATCTTTTTCATTTAGATTAATCATAATTCTTATTTTATTTGACTAGTGGGTCTTTCAAATTAAAAAAGTGATATCTTAATTTAGTTAATTAGATTTATTAATTTACGTTGTTAAAAAACATTAAACTATCAAAATAAATTAATTTATATCCACCTTACTTGTATTAAAAATGACTACAAAAATATCTAGAACATATAAAATCACCAAATTTACATAACACAATCAAACTTGCTAAAACATTTACATTCAAGTGTCATTTTGAACTATTTCAAGTTCAATGTTTTAAACTCAAACATTAAATGCCAAACTCGTACTTCTAAAGGGACAAAAGTTATAAAATCTATAGGTCATGTGCATTCTTGTATATGTTTAAAATTATTTGTTTAGACCCATTAAGTTAGTTTAAGGGGTTGATATAGGAGACTCTCAACTATAGTGATTTGGCAATCTTCTCAAAGGTGTTTGTAAACACCACCTTGATAGAATTAAACATAGTGAAGGTGAAGGTGAATAAAGCACTACATATATTATATTAGTTCATTCATTTGTGACCAAGTTAATTCACATGCATCAAATAAGTTCATAGAACTCGAGGGAAATGAATCTAAACCACAATAAGTTGTATGCCTATACAAAGCCCAAAATATGTTTCAAACTAGAAACATCGATTCTTGTACACATGACAATGAATTCAAATTGACATTAAAAAATATTTCTCTCACTATTTCCAAAACTAAATGTAAATTAAAATTAATGTAAATGAATTCAACTCTAAAATTAATGTAAATTAATTATACTTAATTATTTAATATATCTATTAACCTAAACAATTTAAAACAATTTACCTCTTCACAATATTATATACAACAAAAATTCTTTTCTAATACCACATAATCTAGAGTAAGTAGACTTTTTTAAAAATCTCCTTTCAATACATTTATTAAATTAATTTTAATGCTCCTAGTAAACTACAAATTCAAACATAGCATATATTTATACAAAATAAAATAATTAGAGAACTCAATTTTCTCTATAGTGTGAAGTTGGAATTTGGATAGAAGCCCTTTTATTGGCGGGTCCACTTTAATTATAATTTACTTCCTTGCTTTATGCCAAAGCTGCAAATGTCTCGTAAACTCAAAACCACGCCTCGACAAACAAGAGAATTGTAGAATAAAAAGTCCGTCTCTAGACGTTTTCTGTCAAATGTTGAAAGCGATGGGTCATGGCTCATGGCTGGCACACTCCACGCCAAGCAAATGCCTTTGTAGCCATCAAACAACTCTTATCCATGTCCACACGTTTTCAAAGGGGGCCAATTTTATAAGACACGTTGCATGGGAGACCTTGTCTCTTACCCATGCTAATTTAATAAGAATAAATCGGTTTATATCTATAATGTCAATGGCTGTAGTCCCTCCGTGGACATTTTGATGTAAAGGTGAGAGGGATAGGGTATCTAGGTAAATAGGGGTGTTTTGGTCTCTCTGAGGGGGGGGTGTTATGATATTAGTTATCATTCTGGTCATTTTGGTTTATAAGGGTGTTCAGGTATCTGTGAATGGTAGTACTGAATTATAATATCTTTTGTTCAAGGGGTCACTAATGTAATTTTTGTATATATTAATATAAATATATATTTATGTAAAAAAGAAAAAAGAAAAAATCGGTTTATAAGGGTTTTATGGTATCGTTCATCATTCTAGTCATTTTGGTTTATAGGGGTGTTCAGGTATCTGTGAATGGCAATATCGAATTGCAATATCTATTATTCAAAGGGTCACCAATGTAATTTTTTGCACATATTAATATAAATATATATTTACGCAAAAAAGAAAAAGAATAAACTGGTTTATGTTACTATCTAATGGATGGATATTGATAATTAATAATAATCAAGTTCAAAAAATATAAATAGAAATAAATTGTTTTGTTTAGTAATTGAAGAGGATTTGAAAATATAAATTGTTTTATTTTATTTAAGGTATATTGATTTCTTATATATTTTTTGATATTTATTGGTGTTGGTGGTATTCATAAATACTTTTGTTAGGTTGTCATATAATCGAGTTGTGAGGGGTTCATGTCTTGATAAACCCTTGAAATTGAACAATACTCAAAAAATACTCTTCAATCATGTAGACGTTTCACAAATGATTGTGTACAGAGATTCCATTTACAACACTAATTGAAGTGTGTATTTGAAATGGTTTCTCTTTTCTTTTGATGATTTTCAGATGATTAGAATGAATGAATGTCTTTAAATTCAAAGACATTGCAACATATTGTGTAAACATGTGTTTATTTAACCTTAGATGGGAAGGGTTAAGGTGAGAAGTTAGTCAGAATTTTTGAATTTAAAAATTTAAATCGAGGTTGGACAAATCTACAACTACAAACTAATCCTAAGATAGTAAAGGGGCTAGGTCACAATAAATAGTGTGTGTATTAAGATAAATGTGAGCATGGGAGTAATAAATAAATGGATAAGGTGAATTGTATGGGTTGTGAATGTGGAAATTAGGACAAGTGAAAGGTGTATAAAAAGATGTGTAAATGGTAGGTAGATAACATAGGTTAGGGGAACCAACTTCACACAATATTACACCATTTGTTAATATGTCTATGTATCAAAGCACTCCCCTCAAAATGAACACAACTAAATGGTAAATAACATGGATATACAAATTTCACCATTAAGAAACTTAACTACAAAGTTATTTTTTATTGATCAAAGTTAGTAAGATTATAGTTAGACACTTCATCTTCATATTAAAGGATTTGAATATTACACTTTAAGTACCTAGACCATTACAGTTTATTGCTATACCATACTTACATATACTACTACATAACTAAATTTGTGCATAAGGAAATAAAATTTTGAATTGAGATTTTGCATTATAAATATAAAATAATATAAGTGTGCCTAGGAAGGATTAAGTGTAGAGAGGATGCAACTTGGTAGGGCCCAAGTGGGGAGGCGAATATGGATTTCAATGGGGAATCCAGAGGGAACCTTAAAAGGGTTGGGGTTGGATATGTGTTACATGATCACAAAGCTATCTTGTGTTAAGTGGTTCTATCTTTCTAGGAGAGTAAACAAATAATTATATGGGTAGGTAGCTTTTTTTTCCAGTCCCAAAATTACCCGTGAGGTAGATTATCATGAATTGGATGTTGAAGGGGGGCTCTCATTTAGTTGTTATTGTAGTGAAAAGGATCATGTTTTAATTGGTAATTTAATGCAATTTTAGAAGAAGTAAGATGGAGATCATTGAAATTCATCTCTTTCAAGATCTACCATTACTATAGAATCAAAATAAAGTGGTAGATTTTATGACCAAATAGGGGACTTTATTTAAAGACTTCTCTTTGATTGAAATTCGTCTCTTTCAAGATCTACCATTACTATAGAATCAAAATAAAGTGGTAGATTTTATGACCAAATAGGGGACTTTACTTAAAGACTTCTCTTTGATAGAAAGTAACCTCTATTATAAAGAAGGATTGGTCACTTTAAGAATTGAAGAGCTTGACAATCATTATGACATATTAAGGTGTGATAAGAAAGTGTGGTGGATTAAAGTGATTGAAGGATTCTCATGCAGTGGTATGTGATAGGAGTATTAAGCTTGTGATTGATAACAATGTTGGATGGAATTATTATTGTGCATTTGATACTTTGAGTGACAATTTTTCAAATTGTGAAGTTGGTGCTTTTAGTTTAGTTTGGGTGCTAGACATAGATATCTTATTTCAAGGTTGCATTGTTTTTATGCCTTTGTATGACATGAGGAGAGTTGTCTAGGCACCTACTTAGTTAGGGACCAGACTTAAACCATTAATTGACACAAGTTTTCTACATTAATGATGTGACCAATTTGTACGTAGTAAAGGTAATCTTAGAGGAGGAGGGTTTCATTAATATTAGTCATTTTAGTATGTGTGTTATAATTCATGTTGATTTCAATGAGAAGCTTACTAAAGTAGTAGTGAAATAAGAACTTAGGGCTTGTATCATGCAACTCTTGGTGAAGGTAAAGGATGGAGATATGAAGGAAGTTGACCTTTTTTAACAAAAATTCAAGGTATGTGGTAAGTTAAAAATGACATCAATCCTTAAATTCTTTGATTAAAGTTTTGTAATACAAATACATGAAGAGGTGCACGAGTTGAGGATGGATGATAAAATATTGGAGGAGTTATGTCAAGACTTGCATATGATAATGAGACATATGGTGATAACTTTTCACAATAATACCTTGGAATTGTCTAGTGGGTTCACGATTCCCCTATTGGAGAGTGGTTTGTTGATCAAGGCTATGTGACAAACAAAGATGATTTGATCAAGGCTATGTGGCAAACAAAGATCATTAAAGGCATCAAGGTACATGGAGTGGTGCCCACTTTTGATATTTTTTTTATCTTATTGGAGGTGGTATTAATTTTAAGAGATATTTAATGTGTGGTTGTGTCTTATAACATGGAAGACAAATCCTTTGGACAACAATAGTGCTAAGATTCCCTTTTAGTATATTGTTTAAAATGATGCTTTTTTAAGTTGTGAGTCTTTAGATTACCATGTGTTGAGTGCACTTTATTTAAAGTGACAAATTTTATTTATTAATTTATTTTGTTAATAATTTTAATTTAATAGACTAATTTGATAATTGCTTATTTATTTCATGATACTTCTATTAAATATAATGATATCTTTATTTTTATAATATTTATATGCTATATATTATAATTGAATTTAAGCTTCATTTATAAAACCCCAAGAATATTTCACATATAAAATAAAAAGGTAATTTATTGCTTTAGCCATAGAATATATGGGTGTATATTTTGGAATAAGATTTAATTGCCTTTGGATAATGCCAAACGGGTGAGAATGAGCAATGCCTTCATTGTGAGAGAAGTGTGGGCCCTATTGCCCCCATGGAACATGACAAAACTATGAATGTGCTTACATAGGAGGCATATTCTTTTTACTATTGTGGTAATATAGTCAACATCCTATTACATTTGTGTGATTAGTGGTTTGAAGAAGTATTAGTGTGATAGAGGTGTCCCTTTTTAAAAATTGTCACAATGTTAAAGTAGCTTTTGAATTGCTACATTTTTCTAGATTGCCCTTAGTAGCACATATTGTATATTCCCCAATTACTATTTAAATCTTCTAGATATGTTTATATATTTTTATATAATTTAATATAGAATTAATGGCCACATTTTAAATTTGCAAGTTGAAGGGGTTATTTTTTAAAATGAAACAATAATATAATTTATTAATATATATATTTTTAATATTCAAGAAATAAAATTTATTTTTATTTTTTAATTAGTAAATATAGTTATGGGGTTGTCTTTTTTGTTTAAAATTAAATGATAGATAGAAGAAAGTTATCATATTAATTTTAAAACTTGCATATAATAATTTTTCAATAAAAAATGATTCTTAAATACACAAATAATTTATAAATATAGACCCTTCTTAAATGTTGGGTGTTCGATTATTTTATTTTCTTAATACTAAACACTATACATAATAATGATAATCTTTTTCATAATAATAACTCTTTTTGTTCATGAATATACAATATAATAATAAATTGTCAATTTTAAATACATGTGTTTAGTTCTTTTTGTAGATGGGAATGAGGTCCCCAATTATAACCTCACATACTTTGATTTAAAAATAAAAGAAATACCAATTTCTTTTGTGTTACATCATATAAATAAATTAAAAAATACCAAACTTCTACAAAAGAAGCTAAGAAAAATAGAGTGTTGAGAAAAAGGTTGATTGCTATCCTCCATGCCATCCTTTTACTTTTCTACTTCTTTATCCTTCTTGTCATGTTGAAGTGTTGCATTTCTAAAAAGGAAATTCATGACATTACTACATTTATTTCCCTTTCCTAACATTGTTGGTGCAATTGCCCTCCTTGGCTCCTTAGTGAATCATTGAACTCCCTCATCACACCACTAACCAACTTTTCTTTGGTTGTGATTAAAATTGAGTTTGCAACACCTGACATTACTAACAAAGAAAAGGGAAAAACTTCTCCTATTTATCAAAAGATGTTTTATGACTTCCTTTAAGGGATACAAATCTCTTACACATATGTTTGAGAAATCACCATTACCATACTAACATCCCTTAAGATCCATTCTATTAGAAATAAAGACAGTTATTTTATTCAAATCTTTATTGTGGGAATTCCTTCAATAGGTCTCAACCTACTTATTCTTGATGGTGCCTTCCACCAATGGAGACTTAATGATGAATATATATCAAAGATTCTCTAAATCAAAGTGTTCCATTATTATAGTTTCACATTCCTAGGGAGTAACATAAACTTTTAGGTTCATTGAAGATTGAATCCATTCTCCTCTTGCACAATAACATTTGTGGAGAGAAATTAAGAATCCTTATGTTATTTATCTTCTATCACTATCCAAAGACTCTAGATTATCTCTCAAATAGATATTCCAACTTATTGATTTTATTCTTTATCAAAGCCCTATGATCACTAATTCAAATAAATCACATGCCATTGTGTCTTTTTCCTAAAATCAATATTTAGAAAATCAATAACAACCTCAATAAACACTATTAAAACTATAACAAGAAATTTGTAGGAACCATGTTATGTATGAAGCTTCTCTCTTTTTTATGCATCCCAATCCTTCATGTTTGTGAGATTAAACTTCTTTTGTAGGTTTCTTTTCCAAATGTACCATTTCTAAATCCCAAAGTACTATGTAGGTTGTCTTGGCTCTAGAATAAATTGACTTACTTTTTGCAATATTCCATAATTTTATGGGTGGGGGCACAACATTGTTTAGTAGTTTATATTTCTAGCTTCTAGCTTTTTTGTGCCCATCCATTTGTTGTAAATCCAAGTGGTGCAAATAAAGGACTAGCATATACCACAAACCTCATAGGAAATTTGGAGTTTGTGGAATCCACTCTTCTTGTATATTTGTTAGTGGTACTAGTCGATACCATGGACCTCACAATGAACATCTTTACATCCACCATTCATGTGCATATCCTTTCTCTTTCATTGTGTACATTTTTTCCATAGTTTTTCCTTTATTATGTTCATTGTGTTCATATTCAAAGTTGCATAGATATAAGGTATTGTAGAAAAGTGTAGGAGGTTAAGGTGATTGAGAAGAAGGTTTTTATCTTTTAGTTATGAGGGTTTCTTTGTTTATGCTTATATTTGATGGATATTTAGTTTGTGCAAAGGAAGAATCATGTTTGCATTAGGCACCATTTAATTGTTGGTATAATATTTTTTATTTCAAATATGGCAGGTTTAACACAAACTCACCAAAACTACAATCTCTTTCTCATTTCTCAACAAAATTTAGAAATTCAAAATGTTCTAGAAAGATATTGAAGAGGATCATAAAAGAAAAATAAATATTTGAGAATAATTTCAATAGTTAATTCATAGTTTGATGCAGAAGACAAAGTCATTTAAATGGTTATTGTTAATTTAATTTATCTTTTTTAATTTTGTGTAGGGATTTTGGAATCATAAGGGTGTAATAGATTTTCAGTTGCACATTTTAATTAGATGCATTATCGGTAGATATTGACATCCAAAGAAAAATTTCATTGAAGGAGGGTAAATATGGGACAAGACAATTGTTGATATTGTAGCACCAAAATAAAGTGCCTATGTTAGCACTAAAATGGGCTATTAGGAATTACAGTGCATGACATAAAATAATAAAATAAATAATAAATTAACATAATAATGTTAATTTATTATATATTATTTTTTAGTTAGTTGTTAGTTATGAGTTAGTTGTTAGTTAGTAGTTTGGGTAGTTAATAAGTTAGAAGGCTCTATAAAGCCATAAAATGTAATCATTTGTGTGTTTTTGATAAATGGAGAATTTATAGATTTGAGCCTTTGGCTCTCTCTTGTCACCATTTCAATATATATAAGGAAAAATAAACCTTAGAATATCCTTGTGTATCACTAGATCTTCATGACTATGGATAATAATCAATGGAGCCTTGTGAAGATGAACAAAAATTGCTCTTAGTCAAGTATTTTAAGCTTTCAACCTATTTCCCCATTAGTGATATGTAGAAATATTGGTCCTAAGAAATCTAGTCTTTTAGAATAGAATTGGTGGACCCTTCAACAAGGAATAATATTTCACATGGTGGAACAAATTATTTCAAATCAATGATCAACTTTTGGATTTTTGCCCCTAACTAAAAAATAAGCCTTGATCCAAGAAAGTAATGCAAAATTCAGTATTATTCAATAGAAATAATAACCACAACTTAGATTCCTCTTCCATTTGATAGCCTCTAATATACTTGCATCACTAAACTTATTCAATAGATTGATAATTCTCTCATCACCAAAATATCCACCCATATGCCTTATAATTTTGTGAAGGATTAGAGGTGGCCCAATGGTCAATAGCTAG
>VDFB02077806.1:0-10337 GCA_007258455.2 Sequoia sempervirens
ATAGAATCATGAATGACTACATGTTTAGTTTACTCTTGAGCTAATCACTATCAAAGCTAGCAATTATATATTTGGCTTAGGATACATGACATTAATGGAAAAATATTATGATAATGGCACCTTTGATATTGAAGACTCTTATGATATCACCACCCTCTTCAATGATATAAATATATGTGCCATTACACCAACTACTATACTCGCTATTGGCCTTCCACTCCTCCACTTATAACTTATTGCTTTGGAACAAGATCCCATGTCTTTGGATAGATTCAAAAATGGTGAAGCTATAGTTGAATCATGAGAATTTGAGAATATTCTAGCCAGTAACCATAGAAAAGATTTTGACATAACAAATTATTTCAAAGAATAAGCCAAGTTCATTTGTTCAAAAAAAACAAAAAAATAAATACTAGAAAAGAAAATAAAAATAAAAAATATAAATCCCCTAGTGAAAACCTCTAAGATGCTATCAAATAAAAAAGAGAAATAATAAATAAATGATGTATCTATTGATGAATTTTTTTTTGAGGCATTAATAGATGAGGAAGTCATCATTTACTCACAATATTCATAGTGGCATGATAATTCATCAATATTCATAGAAGAATCATAGGAGGTCAACTTGGATATATCCATTAGCCAAATAATTGTTTATATTATAACTAGTATTTCAGCAAAAACAAAAATTCCTATAATTAGCAAAAACAAAAATTCCTATAATCAGTAGTGAAGGAGTAGATAAATGGATACAATTGGGTCTCTTTTAGCTATGCCACAAAATACTTAACACTATGAATTATTAGTCAAGGAACTTTTGGTCCCTATGCATGGTGTCCTAAAATTAGAGCTTGTATGTGAACTCCCTAGCATAATGAAATATGTGAATACCCTTATAATCCCTTATCACCCAACCTATCTCACACAAAACACAAATAACTTATCCATAATTTATCCCATTTCAAAATCCTTGGTGAAAAATCATATCAAAGCAACTTGAATTATGCCTTATTTAGACGAATTAATTCTAGACTAGTAATGTCTAAATGACCTAAACCATAGAAAAACCACCTTTATCATAGTTACAACAAGAAGATCACAACTTTCAAATTTGAGATTGGTTGATCATAAAGAAAATTAGAGAAATCTTCAAGATAGATTCAAGAAGTGTAAATCCAAGCCTAATTGGATTGACACATATTTCATCATTACCAAGTATGGTTCAAGAACATATCAACTAGCTACCCATGAGGGTTAAGAGCTTGATGAACCTATCAACATTGTACACCTCATGTGGTTCCTAGCTGAATATGAAGAATATCCAAATTGAAAAGATTATGAAAAATAGTAAAAGAAAAACCAACCTTTGGTGAAAGTGATGTATATGGCACCCTAAGGTAGTCACAATGATGGATACTTAAAAAATAAGTGTCATATTTGGAAACCAAAAACTTGAAAAAAATTGGGAAAAAACTGGCTAGGGACTCATGATCATGAAGAAAATTCAATTAGATTTATAAGTTTGTTTCAAAGTAACAAGTATCCCATCAGAAATCGAATGTGTAGAATCATGAACTATCAAGGAAAAAGGATTAGACCTCCATGAGAAAGGAATCATGGGGCTATTCTATTTATTTAGATAAAAGCATTTCTTTGGGTTTTGATCAAACTCTCGTAATGAGAGTAGAATAATGATGTTAAAATCAAGGAGAATTAGGAAAAAAAATTCTTCCATAATAAGTTCCCCGAATTCCTTCAAAGATTTTTTTCCCTAACCTTTTATCAACTCTACAACTTCCATGATCAACCCTCTTTTAACTCCATTAGGTACCCCTTAAATGGTTGTCTTTTTCATTTATCCAATCCACAACCTTATCTTAATCTTTCTTTATGTATTACCTTTTGATCAATGAAATAACACACTATGTGACTTATTGAGGAGCAATGATGAATCTATCACTTTCACCTTCATGGGAATTCTAAGATCAGACATCTCTAAATGTGTCTTAAATTTTACACCCAAATAGTCGTAATTCCAAGCCTTCAAAGGCTACTAGCCCAAAAAAGCCTTACATGGGATTAAAAAAAATCATATGGCCAAATCCCACACAATTCTAAACTAGCTAAATAATTAATCAAAATGGTTAAAAATATCAATAAATCAAATTGCATCAATCTTCAAATGAAAAAATCTTTTTAAAAAAAATAAAAAATAAGTTAGTTAACCTTCTTATACAAAAAACATAAAAAATAAATAAAAATCTATTAAATGAATAAATAAGATAACTAAAAGATAAGAAAAAAATAATAGCTACCACATATCTACATCCACTCCACATTTAATGTGATAAACACTTAATCTAATATCAATCCTATACATTTCTATCTCCTTAAAACTTAATAAATTTATATCAAGACCCTCATTTTTAGAGAAGACTCTCAATCCTAATTTTGAACAGGTAGATATTGTCCAAGTAAGAAATAGAGATTCGAGAATTAAGTAAAAATAATTTCGATTTCATTCTCTATTAGAGGTTTGCATGGTGTTGGGACAAATATTTTTGTTTCATATTTAATTTCATGTTCGACATTAATCCTCCTACTTAAATAATATGTCATGTTCAATAAATGAGGGCACAAACTATTCACATTAAAATTGTAGGAGGAAAATAGAAATAGAGTAATGTGTTGTAATATTTAGGACCAACATAGTCTCTAGTTCATGGCATGCATCCTCAATAGTTGCAATATGAATGTCAAAAATATTTTTGAGAGAAAATCAAACTATAAAGTAATGATTGAAACTAGAACTCAAAACAAGAGAAAAAGAGTAAGATGATTTATAGAGTAAATAATGACAAAAGGATATTCCTACACTTCATTATGCGAAAATATATAGTTAATATTTGTATGGAGAGATGAAATTATAGAATTTATACATTATTATCTAGCAAGCTTTAGCATGATTAGTGTTTTAAATGTGTCAATGCATCAACAATTCAACAATTCTAGAGGGTCACTAACAAGGATCCTCAATTAGAATGTACCCTACCAATAATGTTTCTTGATATCATATTATAGTCCATAAGAAGTTAAACTTGTCATTCTTTCCCTTATCTTTAAATCTAGGTCGAAAGCATAAATCTCAAAGCATTTGTGGGCATCTTGATTTATCTTAAAATCATGTGTTTTATGAAAATGCATGATTTATATCTATAGAAGTTTCATCTAATGGGGTCTAAAGCCCTCTTAGATGTGACAACTTAGGATTAAATCAAACTCCATTTGGATTATTTTCTCTACTTCTATCAAAGTTGTAATAAAAATCATCTCCACTTTACTTTTGAGGAGAAGAAATAAACTTATTTGAAAATATCTTTTTGCAAGTCTACAAAATTTAGTATTATCTTTACTAAAATGTATATTATTTTTAATTTACTTGATATTTTATTTTATTATATTTTATAATAAGTAAATAAGTAATGATAACTATTCAATATAAGAGAAAATATAATAAACTTTTTTTGAAAAATTCAATATGAATGTCTTTATTTTAATGAGAAAAGAAAAATATAATTTTAACATATATTCTATGACAAATATAATATGATAAAATATAGATTTTAATTTTTTCTTGAACTTAAATATACATATAAAAGTTTAATGAAAATTTTTAAATAATGATATCAACCAGTATTTTATAATGACTTGAATTCACTAATAAATTATTTTTTAATGATATTTTACTATGACTTATTCTTAATTGTAATATTCTGTTGAGAAAATGACAATAAGTCAATATTTCTGAATTTTTTATGAGTATGTGGTATCAAACTGTCTTTAATATAAGAAAATAATATAAGAGAACAATATAATTTTAATAAAAAGTAGGAAATGTCTTGATGAAATGTCCTATAAAAACTTTATTCCAAGAAAAAACAAGAAAAGAGTAGTACAATATTCCCCGCTTCCATGTGATAAAGAAATTGAAAAAAACAGGATGGAAAAATTTTAGAGTCAAGCCAAAGATAATCTGTATGGGCCCCCCGAATCTATGGGCGGCTCTTCCGAAGTGTTAAAATGCTTAAGATCTCGTTGGTCATAAAGTCTAATGGCACGTAACGAAATCCCATTCATTCAAAATTCAAAATTGACGAAAGATAGTGACCCGAAAGTAAGAAAACATGAGATATTATTCGTTGTTCCGAATGGGCTAGTCAAGGAATACATGAGATATTATTCGTTATTTTAAAATATCGGGATTCCGAATGCCCTGAGAAAAGACATCCAAAAGCTAGTCAAGGTTCCAGCTGTCTCAACGTCAAGTAAATTATTTCACCAGTCTAAGTTAATTACGCATTTTTTCGTTACCTCAACTCAAGAGTTGGTAGGAAAATGCGCCCTATATTGTAAAAAATGTGGAATGTTTTAGTAAGAGAAAAAGGCCAACATATATCCGACAACAAATCAAATCTTGGAAGAGTATCACTTCAAGAATATTTTTCACATAAAATAACACAAACCCCAAATTTTTTATTTTTTTATTGGATAAAGAAGAAAAAAAAATTACATCAGCGAGAATATGGCCAAATAGGCCACCAAAATAACACTACAAACCCAAACTTGACGATATCACTTATCATATCATTAGAAGTGGTATGAACAACACCACTTTCAAGTTACATAGAAAAATACAATTAGAACTAGAATAAATCTTCACAAGAGAAGAAATATACTAGAGACAAAAATCTAGAGAGATGGCTCAAAGAAGGGGACAAAAGCAATAAATTCTTCCATTTATCATTAAAAGTTAGACAACAAATGAACGCTATATTCAACATCAGCTCCCCCTTAGGTAGACACTTGAAGGTAGAAAAATCAATCAGCAAAGAAGCAATTTGCTTCTTCTCAAACTTCCTAAGTGAGTCAACCCAACAAACTACACAAGCAAATAATATCATCTCAGATGATTTTGTCCGGCATATTCCCTTGCTAATCACCATGAAAGATAATGAAATTTTGCTAAAACCTTTTACATTAATAGAAGAAGTAGAAGAACTTGTTTTCTCTATGTCACCAAACAAATCCCTAAGCCCAGATGGGTTTACTATCATGTTCTTCTAAAGGGGGATGAAATCCTGTTATCTTTAGAGGAATCAAGGAGAAATGGCAAGATCTTAAAGGAACTGAATAACACATTCATAACAATGATCCCCAAAAACCAAAACCCTCCTACCTTTGTTGATTTCAAGCCCATATCACTATGCAACACCATTTATAGAATAGTGTATATCGATCGTTGCAACAATCCTATGGAGGTAGAATAAAATTAAAAAATATGAGTAAACTTTAACTCCTATGTCATGGGCTCATCTCAAATGTCATACAATGAAGACACAATACAACTCCACATATGGTTTCTAGTCAAGAAAATCACAACATATCTGTGGAGCAACGAAAGAGAATCCCAAGAGCTAATCTTATTGGAAACTTAGGCAAACACGAGAAACTGGTCTGAGAATCATTGATCTATAAAATGAAACTTGGACATGACCACAAAACCAAAAATGGTTGCAGGGGCCTTTGTTGTGGTTTCTTGCAAATGCAATAATGAAACATCAGTGGCTCAAATATAGTAGATCTTTCAAGTGCGAGATGATGAACTTGTGTGGGAAATCATAAAAATGGTTGGAGAAGATTTTTTAGTGAATGGCCATGTACACGATCATCCAATTTATGATCGGTTCCTAACAATGTTGGTGGAAGCTACGAGCTAGACACTACAAGAAGAACTCATTCCTAAGAGACTTTATCCATTGTTGCTTGTAATGTGTTCAAGGGAGATGATTGGGAGAATTTCCAACCCTCCAACAAATGGACTAATAGTTGAGATATTTGATCCCAATGTTGCAAACAATACAAAAACCAATAATTCAAAGGCAATTTGACTCTTTAGGGAGGGTATGGACATCAAATAAATGAGTAAATACATCAAGAGCATATTTATTTTGAGAAAGCATGATCCTTGCTTCTTCTTGCCAAACTTGCATACCCCAAAAATAGTGTATCAACCCTAGATCAATTATTTAAAAATCATGTTTGAATTGATCCTTGGTTTTTTCGATGTATTGTCTGTGATCTCCTATAATGATTAAATAATCCAAATATAGTATGATAATAAAATTTTTAACATCACTATGATTTATGTACACATTTAGATCAAATTACTTATTTTCAATCCTGCTGAACTATAAAGTGTGACACAACTTTGTGCTTTTACCCTTCTATAAAGTACTCACTTATTTTGGAGTACCATGACCTTGGAGCTTGTTTAAGATCCTATAGTGATTTTTTTAAACTACCCACTAGATGTTCTTCACCAATTCTAACAAATTTTGGTGGTTGTTGCAAGAATATTTCTTCCCTTAAGTCACCATTTTGAAATGTACTTTTTACATCCATAAAAAAATTCCAACTAAATTTTGCAACTAAAGCATCTATTCTATGAATGGAAGTCATTTTAGCAACTAGAGTGAAGGTTTCAATATAGTAAATACCTTATGTTTGTGAGAGACCTCTATTCACTAGCCTTGCCTTGTGTGTTTCAATAACTCCATCTAATGTGAACTTTATTTTTTAAGTCCACTTACAACCAAGCACAATTTTTCCTTTTGGAAGAGTTGTCAATTCTCAAGTTCAATTTTTTATCAAAGAGCTTTATTCATCTTGCATGGCTACTTCTCATTCATCTTTTCCATTTTCTCCCCAGTACATACTTGGAGTCTCAACCTACACCACCATAGTTATAAGAGTATAGTTAAAAACATAATTATTAGGGCCTTCTCAATAGATTTCTTGAATTCTTCTAGTCTTCCTTGTGTCTTCATCATCACTTTCACATGATAATTCAATTTGTGTTCTTTCTCCTATAGAAGATGACACACCTTGATTTAAAGGTCATTAGTATAAGTAGAATTATCTTCTTCAATCAAGATTGGAACTGAAGATAATGCAAGAGAATTATTATTTTCCATATCTTCATCAAACCATGCATTCCTTTTGATATATATTACCCTATTTTTAGGATTATATAATCCATATCCTTTTGATTACTCACCATACCCAATTAGGGCTTGCTAGTCATAGCAATTTTGAAGTGTTAAAAAAATCATATGAGACACCCAATCATAATAATTTTTCCATTTCATTTAATCACAACTAGTGGAATACCAATGGACTCCATTGTGCTAAATTCCCTCTTTTTGAGATGAGAATGAAATTTAAAAAATAATCTTTAAATTCAAATGAATTTTAGACAATATGAAGTTTTTTAAACTGATAATCTTTTCTTTTCTAAAATATTGCTTGTTTCCTTTACAAAAAGAATTTGTTAGTGTTGCTCACAACCAAATCGCAACCTTCATAATTCATAGCCACACTACAAAACCCACAAATAAAACACTTGAATATATTGTATATTATTAGATACCAAATTACATAACAACTTGCTAATTTCTTGTTGATACACAATGATAGAATGACTTCTGTATTTATAAAATTCATACAAATCTCTAAAAGATTATAAAATGATTAATAAAAAAATATAAAAAATAAATAAATGTTTCCATATGCTGGAATGTTCTTACACAAATCTCTATAAGCTTTTTTATATACATTCTTTCAATAAACATTATCTCCAACTAGACTTGAGAGAAAAGTCACTTAGTACTTTCGGTTACTTTCGGTTAAGTACTACTTTCGGTAAGACCTTCTGGAATAGCACTCTGATCAAATCGCCTCTGTTATGGCATTTATACATGTGATTTTAGGAGTTTCCTGTATGTATTCAACAAGATGGTTGCAATGGCCGGCAGAACCTCTGTAGTTTACAAGCGAAGCGCTTTCTTTGTGCTGTTGTCATTGTTGCCATTGCTATCTTTTCCTGCTGAAGCAAACGTGAATTTTCACAAATTCAAAGTAAACTACCACACATGGACTCCCGATTCTGTGCAGGTGAACATCATCTCTGTAAATGGACAATACCCGGGGCCGACCATCAGAACCAGAGAAGGGGACACCGTTGTTGTCCAGTTAGAAAACTTGATGCCCAATGAAAGCATTGTTTTTCACTGGCAGGGCATTCGCCAGGTAAATGATCGGTTTCTCTTTTCATTGGGCCTCAGCTTACATTTTACGCACATTTGTAGGACACAAAATGCGTCAACACACCTATTTTAGTGTGATGGATTATTATCCATAGGCTGTAGTTTGTGTGCTATTTGTTATTTCCGTTCTTTTAAAACTGATGGGGACCAGGTTAATCTACTGCATAAATAACTCCATTGACACATTCATTGCAGATCGGCACTTATAAGTTATAATGGCCTGCAGCGGTCGGTGGGGTTTTATGGGTCGCTGATAGCGGACGTGTCGTGCAAAGAGGCCTTCACCTACGAGTGCCAGGTGAGCATCGTTTTAAACGACTGGTGGCACAAGAGGACTTACGAACAGACCGTGGCCCTCTCTTCCAATCAAGAGGTACACATCAATTAGCCGAGTCCTTTGTTATTATTGTCACGTCTAGTTTTGTTTCGCTGTTGGCAGTTCGTCCTTGAGTGTTGTCTTGTTTTGTTCCAGTTCTTTGTAAACATGTTTGACAGCTGATTATTTTTTTCCTTGACTGTCTTTGAGAATTGTTTCAGACTCAAATCTCACACTATATGTAGCCTATTTTCAAAATATTTTAGTAACTATTTGAAAAACTTGGTAAACTGAAACAAAAAGTTACAATAGCAACTAAAATCGAACATCTTATTAATAACTACCTCGGCTGGTAATTGGCCTAGTATGATACTTCAACTTGTATAAAAACTTCAGAATAATTTACTAATATTTTGCACAGTCCTTTAGGTCTTTTTCAGTGGCTAGGAGAAGGGGTAATTTTAGTCTTAGAGGATTTTCATGGTTAGAAAACCCTTTTGGACTAAAATAAAGATAACACTCGCCATTTGAATCCCTCTGCATGGCATATAACGGTTGTTCTAAACCGAAGTTACCGAGAAGCTGATAGGACCGTGCAGAGCCATCCATTGTCAAACAATAATCATCAGTTCCTGCCAGATTTGCATTTGTTAAGCATTATTGAAAAACTAAACAGGGGAATGGCAAAAAAGGGAGAGGGAAACACAAAGTTTTCCAGTAGAGAGAGCTATTTAAGAAACACTGATTTTATAAAATAGAGTCAACCTGAAACTTACATGCTGCATGCTCCATTTGTGTGCCATAAATGAATTCAAGGACAGTTGAAATGTCCTGCTCAAACTGGTGAAATGGCCCACTTTTAAATTTTAGCTTTTGTAGCTTATTAAGACCTTCTCCTAGCTCAAGCATTGCTCCATGATGATTCTGCATGAGAGAAAATTTCTCGAAAGTCCAGTCACATCAAAACTGAAGGCTAGGACTCCATGATCATGAAAAAAATTAAAATGGAAGATGATTGACTGCAAAATGAGACTAAAAACTCAATAACTCCCATAGTTCTCCAGTAGATTGACGAATTCAAGAGAACTTGGTGATATTGGTCCTAACGAGTATTGTGGATATGGTCTTATTTGCTGGTCAATTATGAAGGCATTTTTATGATTCTGTTATTAGTCTAAAACATGAGAGTAGCTTGGCAAAGAGTTGATTCTGCTGGTTCAATCTAGGGAATACGCAAGAATGCACTAACATGCAAGCTGCCACAATGCCCTTCATGTTGTTTTAACTTGTGAGCTACAACATATATTGATCAATCTTATCCCTTTGCTCCGCTCCCTCTTTTCAAAGGTAGCATTTATCTCTCAGTTCTAGCAGGGGAAAAGGAACTTAAGCTTATCCTCTCACTTCCAGCCAGATCAATCAAATGTAGACAACCTCTGAGAAGTGCTCCACACGATAAGTCTGTTCCTTCCACATAAACAGTCACAATATTGTGAGACCTGCTTTTGTATTTCACTAAGGGCAATCGCTCTTGCTGATCTGTTCTTCTCGCCCATTTTGATCAAATCTAAAGCATCTTCTCTGAATAGGAAACATGTTAGCATCAGGAACACTTACACCATTGGCTTGAGATAAGCTTCTTATTCCAAGATTATTTAGGGACCCATCTTTTGTTAGCAAATCGTGAACTTGCTCGTTATATATTTCAATCATCTACGTTGCAATCGAATATCTAAATGAGCCTTCTCTATTTTCAGAAATTTTGAAAAGGTCAGCAGTCAGTGCCCTGCAATTAACTCCTGGGTCTTCCTTCGATCCAGTCATTGATAAATTAACACTTGCATCTAAAGGAGGTT
>VDFB02077807.1:0-33155 GCA_007258455.2 Sequoia sempervirens
TCTCCTTCGCCATCTCTTCAGCTTTGATGCTATCTTGCTTCACCCTTTCCAAGACTTCTCTCCGTGAAATCAGAGCATAGTACCAGCCACCGAAATCATATGCAGCTCCAGCCTCAATGATCCCGTCATCAATCAACTTTTGCTTCGAGATGTCCTTCAATTCTCGAATACATGGGATAATCTTATTCTGAATATTTTCGAGGCCATCCCATGATTCCGCTAAGTCTGCAACTCGTGATAGTAAAAAGGAAGCCTGCTCATACACACATGCCAGCTTTTCTGCGAACGCCATTGCCTCTTCTTTCCTTCCATCCATCCAATCCTTAGCCTCTCTTGCTGTAGTCAACTCTTCTTCAAAATTTCGGATTGGTTCTAGCGAAGAGTTTGGAGGTAGAAGCGCTGCTTGGTCACCTTCATCTAGTGGCTTGGTCAAGTGCTGGATGTAAATTTTTAGGCGCTCAATCTCTTTTTTATATTCCTTTTTCTTGGCTACTTCCCTTTCTAGCCTAGACTTGATGGTGGCAACGGAATTGTCTAAGTCCTCAACTTCTTTCCCTTTCGTTGTTGGACCCATGTCAATAGTCGTGATGGCGTATTCATCCGGGGCAATCTCATCTTGGAACTTATCGGTTGTAGGTACTGCAACTTGTACTGTGCGGTTGCCAACCTCATCCCTTTGGATGGTGGAAAATTTCTTGGCTTTCTTCCTTGTGGCAGTCTGCTCTAGCCTGGCCAAGAAATCTGTGGCATCATCTTCTTCAGGAACCTCTACTGGTGCCTTTCTCTTTAATCTTTCTTTTAGCCACTCTGGGATGGTTGGCTGCTCAATTCCGTCCTCCTGTTGACCTTGGATTTCTTGAATATCCCGCACTTCTTGCTCTTCCTGAATCTCTGGCGTATTATGAAGTTCTTGCATATTTGGAATTTCCTGCACGGATGGGTCTTCTTGGATTCCTTTGAGGGCGGAAATCATTCCTTCCTCGAATTCTCCATCCATAATATCTACATCATTGTCTGATTCTAGGATTTCAGTGCCTGTAGGAGAAGGTTGAGCATCGTCCTCCAGTTGTATTGGCTCCACATCTCCGACTGGGGAAGGAATCCTGACATTCTCCAAAGACTCTTTATCCATGGCGAGTATTTCTTCTATATTTCTGGAAGTGGCCGACTGAAGAGGTCTGGATTTGTGCTTCTTCCGAGAAGGCCCTTCATCTATCATTTTATCCTTGTCCTGTTTTGCAGATTTACCAATTTCTTTTCTCTTTCCCAAGTTGGCGGCATCTGTTGGCCCATCTCCATGAGATGCACCGGCATTTGAAGAACAGGACTCTGTATCACCCCTCAATTCATACGTGAATTGCACATTTCTCTGCCTTAGAGTTTCTACCTGCCGATCTATCCACCATTGAGAATACTTGAAAACAGGCCGCATGAATGTTGCTAGGTCACCCATCTCAGGCTCAGACCACCTCACAAGGGGGAGTGGCTCATTCTCATCGAAGCCTGGCTGCAAATATACTTCGTCATCCTATAGTTGATCAGGCACTTTGAAAATCTCCGTTGCCCTTATCATACTTAGTGGCAATCTTGACCACAACCTCTTTCTCATGTCATATTCGTTAGCTGCATTAGCCCAGAAGTCTTCTAAGTCTACCTGGTGCTTGTATTTCTCTTCGTCCACAGTTCTGATGTGATGGAGTGGATCAAAGTTATTCCTGGACTTGTATGATATGAACGGATATTTTTGGATCTCCAGTCGAGCACTCTCCGCTGCTTGCGCCGTTGGACACGATTCCTCCATATTGCCAATGAAAAAAGGAAAGGTGACAGCTGCCTTCTGTTTTGGCCTTTGAATATTTTGATACGCCTCCAATTGCCTCAGCACTTCCAGCAAAACCATTTTGTTGGTTGGATAGATGGGCAGTCTATAAGGATTTCCTGAGAATCCTTGGATCCTGATGTAAGTGAACTTGGGATATTGGATGAACCATGATCCATATTTGCCAATCAAACTCTTGGCCTCATGGGTGAGTCTCTGATGTGTTCCGCCTTGAAGAAGCCGAGTGATGTACATCAAAAAGGCATCATGAGCTCGTTGGAAATGTGACTTCTCTTTTAGTTGCAACTGCAGATAACAATCATATGCCTTGAGCTGTCCTTCGCCATTGCCAACCACACCTTTGCAAACCAGGCCAGAATACCTGTAATACCTCGCAAGCGAATATATGACGTACAAGCTCATGTGAAAGGTCTTAGTTTCCTCCAGGTTAAACAACTGCTCATGGAGGCTATCACTGATCATTCTGGACCAGTTAAACATCTTGACTCCGGTAATTATTTCATCAATGAAATAATACATCCAGTTTTCGAAAGGTGCACCATGAGGATTGCCTACTATTCTGTTCAGTAGCAAGACTATGTCGCCATATTCTTCTTTGAAATGTGTTCTGACCAATTTCTTCGGCATCTTCCTTGCAGTAGGTTTGGGCTTCAACAACCAAGTCTTATTTATGTTTGATGCACAAAGGTCTTGCTGGTTTTGGTAGAGCTTAAGTGCATCCTCCTTAGTGCGGTAGGACGTTCGGTTGTAAACTGGAATTCCGAAAGTTTCTTGAATGGCTGGCTCGGACAAGTATGCGAGAACTCTTCCATCAGGAGCTTCTATTTGCCTTTCTCGTGCATTATAGTGCAATGCACATTCCACCATAAGTTCTAGACACTCTTTTGCTGGTGGAAATCCAGCTGTGTGAACAATTCCATTGGGCATCATTCTTCTCGCAATTGGCGTAGGCAGACGTCCATTGCTTCCATACATTCTTTTCCTGAAGTCATCAAGGTCAACGTGGCCAAGATTGGTGTCCATGATATGCTCCCACTTGGATTTGATCTTTGACTGCAGCTGCACACCCTTGCTGGCAAACTTCATCTTTTACCGCCTCGAAAATAAATCTGCAAGAAAAAGGCAAAGAGAATATTTAGAATTCGAAATTTAAATTACTTTGAAAGATATTCCAGCTAGTTGTCAAATTAGACTTTGTGAAAAATCAAGCTGGAAAGAAAATAAATGATGAAGTTTTTACGCCAAAATGAAGTGGACAAAGTAAGTCTGCCTGACTCTTCTGGACAAAAGAAATGATCACAATCACAATGCAAGCTGGTAAAAATTTGCTTCTTTCACTTCGCTTCAGACTTTTCTCAACTTTCGTGCCTTAGACAAATTTCTTCTCACACTTTTCTTTTGAAAATCGAATGATAGTAAAAATGAGAAGTGAAATCAATTATAGAGGTGAGAAAATCGATCCAATTAGCAAATTTCAAATGTTTCCTTTAAATCGAGCTTTAACTTGTCTTTTACTCAGCTTCCGAGTGGCAAGTTTTATCTTCAATGATAGTATCTGGGCAAGTTTCCAAATTCAACGCCAGTTCAATAAAGCTCTTTTTGTCCTTTTTCCAATTTCGATTTTTTTAAAACTTATCTCTTTGGGGTGTTGGAAAATAAATAATTAAAATAATTAAAATAATTATTTTATGTGTCATTTCCAACCCGTTAATTTTTTATGGCAAATTATTTTTGTCTAAGGCAATTTTGATTTTCGAAATTTTTCGTTTGCCTTAGGCGAATTTTCTTTTCTTCCAATTTACTTTGCCATAACTTCTATCGTCCAAAATTATTTTGCCATAAATTCTTTCGTCCAAAATTATTTTGCCATAATTTCTTTCGTCCAAAATTATTTTGCCATAAATTTCTTTCTTCCCAAAGTCTCTGGCAAAATTTATTTCATCTTCCTAGAACGTTTGGCCAAATTTTCTTAGACATATAAATGTTGGACTTAGAAGAATTTTCTTTCTTTTCAAGCATGGCGAATTTTCAAAGTGCCAAGCATATTTTTTTAAAATTTTCCAACATTCATACGTAGGCAAAAATTTTAATTTTCTTACTCCTCTAAGTATGGCGGACTTGCTAGTTGCTTAGGCCACTTAATTTCTTTCCATTCTCTCATGCCAACACCCCATGGACTAGGTGGATTTCACTAAGTGTTGAGCTATTTTCCTTGGAGCGGACTTCACACATCTCCATGCCACTTCTTAGGGCGGACTTTACCTCTCTTCAAGCCACTTTGGGGCGGACTTTCTTTACATCCATGCCATCTTTTTCCTTGCCCAAGGCGGACTTTGCATGTTATCATGCCACTTCACATTTTGGCTAGGGGCGGACTTGGTTAGAATTTATACCATCTTCACTTGGGGCGGACTTCCTTCATTTCTTTGCCATCCATTCTTTTTTGCTAAGGGCGGACTTCAGCTTGTAACTTGCCATACAAGGCGGACTTGGCATGTTTCCTTGCCATTGCTTCTTCCTTTGGTGGGCGGACTTTATTAAATTCCTTGCCATCTCCTCTCTAAGGCTAGGCGGACTTCACCTCTTCTCAAGCCATTGCCTTATGCCCAAGGCGGACTTCACCAATTTTGATGCCACTTAAGGGCGGACTTTAGCCCATCCTTTACCATTTCATCTCTCTTGCTGAGGGCGGACTTTGCCCTATGGCTTGCCATTGTTTCCTCTGGCTGAAGCTTTCTGACATTAATTTCTTCCTTCTCCATGCTGGTTGGACTCCATACTTAGGCGAATTCATCATAGATTTCAGTCTCCTCCATGGATTTCTCAGATTTCCTCATAAACTTATCAGATTTCCTCATGATTTACTCAGATTTCTCACTATCCTTTTGATTTCTTGACTGGTTTTTCAGATTATTCACCATTTTCTGTGATTTTTCAGAATCACCATGAATTCAAAAAATTTTCAAATTGATTTTCTGAGAGTTTCGTTGAGTTTTTCAGACTTCTGAGTGGATTTTCGAAACTCGAGCCCTTTCCAAATATAGAAACTTTCTAAAAATAGAAATTTTCCAAAAATAACAACTTTCTAAAAATAGACCCTAAAAAATAGGGACCTCAGAATTGCTCAAAAGTGCCAAAAAAGTAGGTCCTAAAAAATAGGGGGCCAGAGTGAAAAACCCTAAAAGGTAGGAGGTGTCGGAATTGACTAAAATAACAGTTGATCTTTGTCTCCTAGGCCTCCTAAGCATGATGGTGATGTTTGCACAGTGATCCAGGCTCAAACTCTTTTGCTTGACTCAGGTGACCATTCAAAATTCAGACTCAAATCCCCCCAAATAGAGACTAGACAAAACGAGACGGGCGACAACAAAACCCTAAAAAAGCAAACCATGAGGGTCCCCATTTGCAATGGGGCGAGGTGTGAATTAGGTCACAAGAAGTCTTTGTTGAGTCTAAGTGTTGAGTTCGAGTCTTATAACTATGGTTAAATCTGTCTTAATCCATTTTATCTTCAATTGGGTTGAAACACACACATGGTGTGGTTGTTTACAAATTGGGATTGAAAAAGGTGTGACAAAAAGGGTTTTTGGGAAATTTGGCATTTATTTGTATATGGATAAAGCAGTGGAGTCACATGTGAGCATCATCACTATGATAATGGGTCAAAGTTATGTTTTGTTACCATGGTGTTGATGATTGGAGGAAATGTGTCCATTTGAGGTTTCATTGTGGTATGGCATATCCTTGAAGTCAAATCTCTCATTGCCAACAGTCCTAGATCTTATTTTTCACATACCCTAGTCCATTACTAGGATTGCATTCACATAAACTCTATGGTTTTCTCACTAATTGCCTGCTACATTTTAGGTGTGGAAGATGGTTTCAAATGTTGGTTCTATAGCACATTTTTTACTGTTTGTGTATATTTCTTTCTTATCATAGTTTTATAGAAGTTAGGCACATGAGAAAATGTTAAATCTTAGACCCATTTTATTGAAACCCAAGGCTTCTTTCTAGACATCAATGGATGTCACATTTAGTATTGTAAATACATATCGAAGATTCAACATTTAACAGTTCTGATTCTTATCTTTTAGTTTCTAGAGAAAAGTTAATTTCCATGTTATTGGCAGCATTTGCAAGCTTTGGCTCATTGATCAGATCTATGTGTAATGAGCATATGCACATGATGAAGCTTCCATCTCAAAATGAATACTTGATTCACAAACAAAGAGTACAGTATTGCTATGACATCTATAAAATAAAAAAGTTGGTGGATAGATGATTTATTATACCCTAAATGGAGTGATGCTATTTTATTTTCACTGCAGGATGCTATGGAGTGATCCTGGCTATGTTAGAAATGAGAATATTTCCCTGGAGAGCAGGGATCACACTACTATCACAGTAACAGGGAGTGATAAATCAAATTTCATGGTGAGGAATGTAATTTGAGACAGTTGTAGAAATATATAAATAAATAAACACTTCTATCATTTACAGCTTAAATGTTTGTTGCTTGATTATAATTTTGTTGTATAGGTCATGCTTTGTGCTGACATCTATTATGTATGTTCTAAGTCTTCGAGTTGTATTTTGCAGGGCCATTTTAGTGGTACAGGTACAAATATTCAAAAAAACATTGGTAAGTAATAAGTATTTAGCATGAATGGTAGATTGTTGTTTGGCGTAATGATTGTAAAATATTGAAAACAAAATGTGATATATTAATCAGTGGTGAAGCAAAATTAGTTTCCCCATCATATGTGGGTAAAGGTACACCATTTTCAACAAAAAAAAAAACAAAGGGAATGGGTATAGAGGTTTGTCTGTATTAGAAAACTGAATGGAAATATATAAATGTGTAATTCTAAGTTTGCAGATTTTCAGACTTCAACAAATTTGTGAAGATCTAATATTGAAAACTAATATTATGTTTTATAATTGAAAATGAGCTGGCAGATAGATTGAGAACAAGATCAATAAATGAAAGTAAACAAATAAATATGGCAACAAAGTTGAAGTAGTTAAGATATAAATTCAGACTGGTCACTGCAATGTCAACATGGACAAGACCTGGCAGCCAATGTCATGGTAAAAAATTCCACTATTGCCAGCCCTAGGCAAGCAAACCTGCCACCATTTTCTCCCCAAAATATTTGCATGTTCAATTGCTTGCTGATTTTGGCAGTCACAGAATACAAGAAGCCCTTTGCTCCCATCGACAGCTAGAATCCAAGCATATTGTCTTCCAAGTTACCCTTAAATTAGTTCTTCTACTCTTGTGTATGAACTGGAGAATGTGCTCATGGAATCCATCCCTTTGTATTGGATGTGGGTCTTTAGGCTACTCCACAGACTGAATGATGAAGTTGAACCATGTAATGTCCCCAATTTTGCGAGCATCAGAGTTCGGTGGATTTAGCCTATTCTTAGCCCTCGTAGGCTAATATGTATGGTTAGAGGGTCTCTTTTGGAGCTTAGCTTGGCTTCGGATTGTCAGAACTTACCAGTTGGCTTTCGTTCGGGGTTATTCAGACATCATTTGCCTGACTTGCTATTTTTAGTAAGTTAGGTCATTCAGCGGAGCACCCCTGCTATTTTTAGCAGTATGGTTTGGTCATGTGCAAAGTCAATCACTTATTCTCCAGCTTCAGACGGTTCGTTAATCGGACGTAAATTGAGAAAGATATTAATATTTTAATTGTCAAATTAAATATTAATTATTGAAGCTTATAATATAAAGTTATAATATTATTTAATATTATAACTTAAGTGATTTCTTGAAGGGTTCGGCCAACATTGAAGGGGGCCACTTTTTAATTATAATTTATAATTAAAAGTGCGTTCGAGACTTTGGAAATATTAAAAGATAAAATTCAATTTTATTTAAATGATGCCTTTTGAGAAAAAGTCGACCCTCTTGAGAATATAAGTATTTTTCATTGTGAAGAAAGTTCATTATGTTATGAAATCGATTTTTGATCAAGTATTCTTCCAGAGAACGGAGCCAAGGGTTTCAGTTGTCTTTTTGGCATTGGAGAACGAGCCATCTTCAGTGTTGCAGTTTAGAGGCTGTGAAATATCAGCTGATTTATTGCTTATCAGAGAGGTAGCTTCATTCAGAGGTTATCACAGGACTTATTCAGAGATTGCATCTTCAGGGTTTGGGTTTGGAATTCATCCGGAAGGGTTCTTCATTTCCAGGCGCCATTTACCAAAGATCTGGACACATCTTTCAAGGGTTTTACAATCTGCTGCAAATACCAGGTTTTTTTACATCAATAATATTGTTGCTTTTTAAGTTGCATGTCATCAGATCTTGCTTGTAATCAGCATAGTAGATCAATAAACCTATTGGTATCAATAAATCAATTAGTTTCCATCGTTTGTAGACGTGTGGTATTTTATTTAATTTTTATATGCAATTTCTTTCAAAACCGCACTTCAATGGTATATCCAAAAACGAAACAAAAACAATCAAAACAAGCAGTTTTCAGAATCAGGGAGAACAGGGGTTTCTACAAACCACCTGCTCCCAAGGTGGCTTAACAAACTCAGTGAGAGCTACTGACACAGCCCAGTGGTATAACATTTCGGCTCATTTCCTTCCATCTATAAATGCAAGCACAAATGACCTGCATAAAAAAGGCTGAACCTTATCCTCAAAATCTTATGATGGAAAAATGCTTCATCTGGTTGCCAACTACCAGCAACTCAGAAAAAGTTTCAATTTTCTGAGAAGAGTTTTGAACTTTGAGAAAAGCATGTAGACTATTGAAAATATACCCTTCCTGATATCATTCGTAAGTGTAATGCTGATACAATTCAAATGCCAAACATATCTCAGCCAGCCTTAAAATGTCAATCTTCCAAGGTTGTGTGTGCAGAATATGGGCAAGTGCAAATGGAGGAGTATTCTATTCCAAATATATGTTGGAAATTATTGTCATTGATGTCAAAGGTGAACTGATGTCAAGAATGTCATTGATGTCAAGAGGGAAATCACTGGTCCAAGAAGTAAATTGTTTGTTGTACCCAAACCAAATTTTTTGCTTCATTAAGACATTTTGCTTAAAATGGTCTAAACCTTGTAAAAATGTCGTCAAAACTCAGTTTTTGGGAAAATCAAGTATAGGCTTTTAGTCAATTTGATGTATGGAAGATACTGGTAAAATTTGAAAAATTTGAAAATTAGGGTTTCCAGATCCCTATTTTTAAGCAAAAAACCCTAAAAATTGAATCTTGTCAAAATTGGCTGAAAATTGTTTTGATTGGCTTATTTCACTTCACGCTCACAATGGTGAAGTCAGAATCAGGAAAAAGTCAGATTAAGTCTAGTGGGTAGTTTTCACTTTTTTAGGAGAAAAGTTAGGACCTCTGAGGTCATCAATGGCAGATGGCCAGATACTAGGTGTTGAAATCTAAGCTTAAAACGCTCCAATGAAGATTCTATGGTGAGATATGTTTGAAATGATGCTTCGTCACAAAGGGGATTTTTGTCGAGGTGAAAAACATTAGAATTTTTCTAACTCTAGAGATAAAAGAGCCCTTGGAGGCCAGGGGCGCCCTAGATTTCAAAGGCCCAGATCATCTTTTTGAGATTTTTCACTTCCAAGAGGACTTCTCTGGAATACTGCTAGCTTCGTGATGAGCCTACCGACCAGTCCAAAAGATATATCTAGCACCTGAAACTGGAGATTGAATGAGGAACGAGAGAGATGAAATCAATGAAATTTTGACTTTGGAGCAGAAAAGCGCCCCTGGAGGCTAGGGGTGCCCAACTTTTCGAGGTACCAGATGAAGGTTTTTGATCAAATGGTGCCTAGGATGTTTGTCTCAAACTTGATCGGGCTTCACAACGAATCCGTCAGTGGGTTAATCTGTGTTGCTAAACTATTGGAATCAAGAGTCAAACATGAAGTTTTTATCATGGTCAAAAATGTCAGAAAAGAGCAAAAGCGCCTCTGGAGGCCAGGGGTACCCAAGGTTTTGGATCCTCAGATGTAGTTGTTTTGGTTATTTGAGATAATCATTCTGTCCGTGATGCTTCCAGCTTTCCGTTGCATATCTCAGCCGGGTCAGAGGATTTGTTGGCAACTTGCAGCCAAAGATTGAGTGGATTATCAACCAGTTTGAAAAATGGCTAACTTTGGGAGAAAAATTGCCCCTGGAGGCCAGGGGCGCCCAAGTTTTTCACTTAGCAGATGATGTTTTTAGGAAAAGTGTTCTCCAAGAGATCATGTTCAGAATTGAGCCAGGTCTGCAGTGAGCCTATCAGCCGACTTTGAAGTTTTGTCAAGTGCCGGAGAATGCGAGATGAAGTGAGGTTAGAATCACCTTCAAAATGATGAAAATGCATGAAAATTGACCAAGTCTGGTGAGAAAAGCGCCCCTGGAGGCTAGGGGCGACTTGAGTTTTGAAGGCTCAAAAGTCAAAATTAGGGTTTGCAACCTCAAGGAGCTCCTCTTCAATTTTAATCCTGCTCTTCAATGAAATTGTTAGCCAGTCTTTTGGATACATTAGTCAATCAGAATCAGTGATCGAACATAGGCTCCGGTGACGTTTGCAAATGAAAATTTCAAGAAAATTTCTTAGTCTGGAGTAAAGGCGCCTAGAGTCAAAGTTTGACTTTTTGAACTCAAGTGAGTTGAACGCCTTATAATAGAGGAGTTAACTCAACTTAAAAGAATATTATATCTCTAGTTTAACTTCTAAGTCGACTTCAACATGACTTAGTTTTTACTTGCACGTGGCGAATAATTGAAGTGCATGTTGGGTGGCGCCCACTTTGAGTATCGGTCTTCATTCTCGTTAACTAAATGAGGTCCAATCAGAAGGTGGCGCCCAATTTAGGGCTTATTTTTCATTCAGTTAACTGTAAATGGGGTCCAATAAGATTATGGCGTCCCAATTTAGGGATTTGCATGCAAAGTTGATGCCTTAATTCATTAATTTTATTTATTAAGGCATTTGGGCGTCCATTATTCTCATCATAGGTGGAAGCAAAACACTTATTTTCTCATGCAAGCAAGATCTGAAGGCACTACAGGTCACATTTTTCAGTGTTCTTCGCAGTGTCAGGTTCAGATTGTTCAGAGGATTTATTTTCTGGACTTCATCAAATCTCATTCAAGGCATAGGCGCTAATTTCAGAGGTAGAATATAACTTCTATTTTCTATCTCTAAAATTCTTCTATCCTTGTCTTAGGTTTTCTCTCGCATGTCAAAGTAAACATCTTTTTCAGAATCTGGTGATCTGGGATCACTTAGTACAACATCAGTAGCAAAACCCATGTTCCAGAATTTTTTGAGAAAATTGCCCCGCTGCTTCCTTTTTTGAAGCATTGTGCTTTTTTTCGGAAGATTCTTTTGCATGTGGGCCTAAAAGTCAACTTTTTGAAAAACGGAGAATCTGGGTGTATTCAACTCATTGGCACCTACAAAACCCATGTGTCAATTTTTCTCGGGAAAAATTGCCCCCGGTGCCCATTACAACCCCTGTCTAATCTGAAAAGTCTTTGCATGCCTTAGTAAAACTCATTTTTTCGAGTTTCTTGACAATCTGGGTTGGCTTAGAATTTCATTTTCTACAAAACCCACGTTTCAGAAAATTTCCTAAAAATTTCCCCTCAACTGGCTATTTTTAGCCTCATCCAAAGCCATTTTTAGCATTTTTTGAAGTTTGTCTGAACATATCCAACTTTACAATCAAAAGTCTAGATTTTCAAAATGCAGTTCAACCCAATAGAATACAAGGCCAAATCGGTCTTAGTTCATGACTTTTTGAAAACCTTTGACACAGACTTGGGTCACGTTTATCTAGTGGTTAAATTGAGCACGTTGGAAGGCATTGACAGCACGACAGTCAAAAATCTTGAGCGCTCCTGATTGCTAGCAGCAACCTCTATTCCCATCACAGTGGGTGATCTTGAGTTCGTCATTGCATGCATAAAGCATTACGACGCATCTACAAGACAAATCCGATCAACAGATGGGCGAGTCATTTGCAGCCTCAAGCCGAGGGATGTCGAGAAGTGATTTGCCATTCCACCCCATTTAGACAATTTTGTCATAGTCATGGAGGAATGCGACAAGATATGGCAGGAAGACAAGGAAAGATCTCAAAGAAAGGTTGCTCAAAGGTGGCTAAAAGAACAAAAAACCAACTTGCCAAAGAAGGTTGGGCGTGGGGAGTTCAAGGACGAGGCTATCTTGATTACTTTGCTCAACCGAGTTATAGGTCAAGAGGAAGCTCATGTTTTCCGACCGTGGATGTTCTATGTCATCAATCAGATTATCAATAATAAAGAACACTTTGATTGGGCTATGTTGATCAGTGAGGTTCTTCATCAACAAATCACAGGATTACTTAAAATCCATGAGTTTCACATGGTTTCTTATCTGGTCTACTTAATTGCATTCCAAGGCAATTTTAGAACTTTGAAGACCAATGGAACTCTTGGCGTTCAACATGTGCACGAGTACTTCCCACAATTGGAGTTCTCAAAGGCTGAATAGGATTTCAAACAGGTGAATGATCACTTCCTGATGAAGACAATCAAAGACCTCGATAATGAGATGCACATCAAGATTTCACCAGAGGCGAAATCAACAATGTAGAGTTGGGCAGATTGGTTCATTCAATTTCCTACCTTCACCCATATTCTAGTATATGGTTACACCAGAGAACCTCTGATGCTACCTAGATACCCTTCAGACAAGGTCTTGTTCATGGAGTTCCTAAGACAGGTTCACAAGGTTCATACTTTTCTTCGTGATCAGCACAAGCAAGCGTTCACTTTTCCATGTGGACTAGGCATATACAAGTGTAGGACAACAGCCGATTGCAAGTTGATGAGCAACGAGTTGTCAAAACTCCGTCTCAAGTATCTTAGTGAGAAGCGCTCCTATGATCCTTTGGGTCACTATGTAGCTCAGTTGGAGCAAAGTCATTCACACAGGCTAGCACTTGAGGACTTTTGGGTCAACTGCAAAGATGAATTTGAAGTGCATTGACGTGACTACTGTAGACTTACACTTCCTTAGCTTGCTGATTTCCTATTAGAAGACATTGAGGGTTTGTCAGATAATGACAAAGAGGTGTTACTTAGCACATTCGTCAAGGATCAAGTTGCTCGCCAGCCGCTTCGAGAATCGGATTGGTACGCCAGAGAGAGTACTTCGATTGAGGACCTTTCAACAGGAGTTCTCAAGACTAGCATGTACTCCTTGGATAACAAGAGGAGGTGAAAGGCAGTTCCAGTTGTAGAGCCGCCATTGGTGTTTTCTTCACTACCTTCTACATCAAGGTCAAGACCCAGAGTTAAGGCCATAATGCATCCACCTGAACGTATCAGGGTTAGTGGAAAGACGAAAAGAGGAAGCACAAATCAACGAAATCAACCAAAAAGGTGTTGAAAGTTCCAGTAGAGCCAGTGGTCCGCCATTTTCTCCATAGTCACCTCCCATTCAAATTGATATTGACTCGGAGCCAGAATCACCAATTTGAGAAACCTCAACACTAGTTAATCCACCAGAGCTCGACACAACTGCTGCAGTTTCACCCAGAGAAGTTGACATTGATCACTCATGTTGGCTTGAGAAGACTTTGGGGAGGAGGCAAAAGCCTTCTTATTAGCTTGATCTATCTGAGTTTGGCAGTCCCTATTAGGATTAGTCAAACAAGAAGATTAAGAAGCAGGTGCACATAGAGAAGACTCCTGAGGCAAAGATCATTGTTGAGGTTGCCACACCACCGGAGGGCAAGAGTTTGGATGAAGTTGAAGTTGGTGATTTCACCCTCGTTAAAGCTAATCTTTGCAGAAGCACTTGACATGTGGACGTGAGTCTCTTTAAGGTTGCTGCAAGTAATCTTGAAGAGCGAGTGATGGACGGATCAGACAAGGCAGCCCTTAAGGCTAAGAATAAGTAGTTGCAGTAGTACATCTTGGATCTTCTTCATGGAACCTCAAGCAAGGCAGCTATTCTTCCACAGCTTCGAGAAACACCTGCAAATCAACAAAAGCTGGGTCGGTTCATGGAAAGCTCTTCGAGAACTGGATCGAGATGTATCAATTGAGGTACGAAGTGCATGATCTTCGTCAGGGAATCTAGTGGCTTGAATTGACTATGGCAGAGCGAAAATCAAAGGATTTGATTCTCATTTCTCAGTTGGCAGTTGCATACGATGCCGTTATAGCAGAGGTAGATAAAAGAAAGCTTTTCGCTTGGAGAGAACAACACCTCTTCAAAGTGGAAACGTATGAAAGAATCTCTACAAAGTTGGTTGCAATCAAAGAGGATGTTGCCGGTGCTCTCAAACTCATCAGTGGGTTTGTCTCTTAGATCCCGTGCCATTATCTTCTTGAGAATGGTACCTACACTGATCTCGAGGCTGTGCAGACTGAGTTCCAGAATCTGGTTCATGATGGTCTTGATGGTGATCTTATGGCATCCAAGTTGAATCACTTCTCAGTGATGTCAACTAGCTTCAACAAGGTGGCTGAGGAGGTCAAAGAGTGCCAGAGAATGATCAAGGATGGAGAGAAGGCATTGAGTAGGTAGTCTATCATTTTGGATAGCATTAGGGTGTCTGAGGATGAGACAGTTAATGAATTCTTGGAGGAGATGATAGCCCAAGATGGCTTGGAGTAGACAGACAGTTGGATCCTGTAGTGTTCCTGAGGATAGAGTCAGAAGTAGCAGTAACTCAACATCATTCTTGAGTTTCGATTGCTGGTTACATGCATGTTTATCTCATCTTCGGGGATATCTTTGGAGGAGGTCGGACTTTCAGTTAGGATCTAGTTAACTGATGATTAGTTATCAGTTGACTCTCATTTCATTAAGGACTTGCATGTTGCAAGGTCCATTTCATTTTGTATTAGTTCAGTTAACTGATGTTGTTTTTCCAGTTAACTGTTAGGTTGCATACAGTTAGACTTAGAGAATAAACTCTTGCATGCTTGCAAGGTTGAGTGTAAACTCAAGGAGATTTTAGGGTTCCCTACTCCTTGAAGTTCTATAAATAAGAGCACCCTTGCTCATTGTATTTGAACTTTTGCTCGTAATAGCAAATTGTTGAGCCACCTTGCCGTGCAATATTGCTATTCAATATTTGTTCACATTGTCATTAGAAATTTTGCTCGTAATAGCAAATTGCTGAGCCACCTTGTCGTGCAATATTGTTATTCAGTATTTGTTCACATTGTAATTAGAACTTTTGCTGTGATAATAAATTGCTGAGCCACCTTGCCGTGCAATATTATTATTCTGTACTTGTTCACTTTGTTAATATAAAGCTGGTTGATCATTCATTTGTGTGATACGTCCTTCATACAATTTGCTGTCCTGGGTTTATTTGTTTATAATAATATTGTTTCATATCTACACCTTAGATAGAGTATTTTACCTCCTTGGGAATTTAGAAATAAAGATTATCGTTTGATGTCGTTTCTAGTAATCTTGTTTTCAGCCTACACCTCAGATAGAGTATTTTACCTCCTTGGGAATCTTGAGATCAAGCTTGCCGTTTAATGTTTGTTTCCAGTAACCTACTTTCAGCCTACACCTCGGATAGAGTATTTTACCTCCTTGGGAATCTTGAGAACTAGTTTACCGTTTGTTGTCGTTTTCAATAACCTTTATTTCAGCCTACACCTCGGATAGAGTATTTTACCAACTTGGGAATCCTGTGATAAAGTTTATCGTATACCAATTCCCTGCTCCTAATTCCTCTTGCTCTGTTTATCTAGAGGGGACATGATAGTTTTAGCATTAGCTTAGTTGCAGTTAAGATTTGCAAAACTAGAGAAAAACCTTAGTTGCAATGTATTGGTTTTCTTAACCTTGTGCCTCTTCCAGCTGAGTCAAAAAGATAGGATTCCAAATAATTTAATTTTTCATGCATATTAGCAAAAGAGGGAGCTTCCCCTCCTAATTTGAAGAGCAATTCAATTGTGCATAGCTGTCCATTGCCAATACGCACTCCAGAGGTGCGAATTGTAACGCCAACATCGTCTAAAGCCAAAGGCTACTATATCGTTATCCTATAGCTTCATGATGGCCGACTTCATCCTTGATATGGCAGCAATGCAAATTGAGTTGTTTGGTATAAATAGTATAAAAGATTAAGTTTTAAATGTTCTTCTTTAAGGCCGACCCTATGAGAAGTCGCCTTCATTATAGCTGACAACTCCTTGATGCCACCTCTTGAAAGAAGTTTAATAAATTAAATAAGGTCAACTCTATGAAGAATTCACCTCCTTTTAATAAGGTGCTTATAAATTAGAATGATTATGAAGAGGTGTGTGTGTTAAAAGAGTTGTTCCCTTTCGCTAATAGATACATCCATTCAAGCAGCCACCTCCCTTTGTGAAAATATAAGAGAAGGATAAAAGTTTGGATTGAAAAGTAAGTTTTGCAATGAGGATTTAAAGCAGATATACAATAGAGTTGGAGCAGACTTTGTGTGTGAAATAAAAGGAAGATCATCAAAACAAATATAAGTAAATGCAGTCTATTTAAGAGCAGACCTTGTAAATGACAGCAGATCCTTGAATGATATATAATGTAGATTTGAAGAGAAATATAAGTGAACATCATTCAAGAACAGATTTATCAAAAGGAGTACTATGACTGAATAATGGAGTGAAATGAATGAAAGAGATATATGGAGCATATATGAGTAAGTATGAGAGATTTATGATAGATATGTATGTGGAAGAGATAAGGAGAATATAAGGAGAGAATATGCAGATGTGTGAAAGTGAGTATATGCAGTTTTGAAGGAGAGTATATATGTTGAGAAATGTTATAAGCAGATCTGGGAAGGGAAGTATAATTGTTGAAAAGATTGAATTGTCCATCATCCGTTGAAGAAGCAACATTCAGAAGGTGGAACCTTGTTTTGGAGGTCAGTGCGTCCTAGAAAAAATGATTGGTGTCTCTAACTGAGTTGGTGCTCAAAGGAGGAGATTGGTGTCTCTAGTAGGTTGGTGCCTAGGAACAGTAGTGGGGATTGGTGTCTATTGTGGGTTGGTGCTTACAAAGCCTGTAGAGAGAATCTTATATAAGCAATATTTTGCTGTGGTTTTTTAACGTAAGGGTTTCCACGTAAATAGTGTGTTCTTGTTGTTGACATTGTGCAATTGATGTTATTGTGATTGTTAAGTTGAAAAAGTAAAAGATTGTATTATACTGATTGAGCCCCCTCCCCCCCTCTCAGTATAGTCATGTACTCATTAATAAACCCTTTGTTTACCTTGGAAGTGTAATGTCCCCATCTTTATGCCATACTATTCTGTGAGTGTTGGCAAATTTTCGAGGTTTTCGTAAGGTTTCCAAGTGAGCTAGGAGAGTTCCAACATTCTTGGAGATCTCAATTTAGGGTTTTCTTGGCATCCAATGGTGGTGTGGAGTTTAGTTGGCTTTTAGGTTTGTGGTGATGCTCTTTGTAGCTTTTGGGCCTTTTGGGTTGTTCTCCACAGTTCTTGGAGAACATTGCTATTTTTAGTAAGTGCCCGTTTGACATCGGACATGATTCTTCAACATTAGCTTCTTCTTGGCATGATGAGTTTCGGTTTTCGGTGCTTTGGTAGTGTTTTCCGCAAAATGGTTTGGATTATTTAAATTTTAAATTATTACACTAAACTTATAAAGTTAACGTCATATTGTTTACTTTAGTGTTTTAATTTAATAAAGTTATGTTATGTCCCCTCAAGTGGATGCCTAGGGGTAAAAGGGGACTTAGGCATAAAGTTATTTTAAAAAAAGCAAAAAAGTGCTTTTTTCGGAAAAAAACAAAAAGTGCTTTTTTGAAAAAACAATGAAAAGAAAAAAAATGCTTTTCGAAAAAGCAATGAAAAAGCAAAAAACGCTTTTTTGATAAAGCAACGAAAAAGCTATAAAAGAAGGTTTGGGGCTCTCATTTGGATTATTCAAGTTTGCACACATAACATGATGCTGCTGGAGTGAACAAAGAAGTTCTTCCTAAGGATTGGTTGAGGACAAAAACCCTCTTCAAATCATTAGTTTCAGTGGTGAAAGATCCTCCCTAGCGGATAGAGTGATTTTGCGTAGGAATCACATTGGTATTCACTGAGTTTTGGATTTCAGGGTTTCAAAAAAAGAAGATTTTTTAAAGTGTTTTGATTGCAGGTTTTTGGGGTTTGTATTGGAGATTATTGCAGAGAATTTTGTTGTGTTTTTTGATGGTGTTGCAGAGTTTCTTTCTACTGGCTGTTCCATTTGTGATTCTGGGTGATGCCCTAGCTGGCTGTACCCATTTTATTATGTAAGAAAATAAGTGATTTGGAGGCTGCCGGGCAAAGTTGGGAGTGTATAAGTTGATTGTGACCAATGGTGGAGTGCCTTTGATGATGTTGGAGGTTGTTACTAGAGGGTTTCCTTGTTGTTTGGCTTGTAATAGTCAATCATCAGACCTGCCATTTCTTAGATCTACATACCAGACCTGTAGCAGCAATTAAATTGGGTATATTAGACCCACATTGCTCATTATTGACTCCAATTCTGAGTGTTGGGTATGACTGGGAGGTGCATAACAGACCTGGGCATGGTTGGAAATAGTTAACAGACTCGCAAAGTTGTAAAGAACCGGACCAATTTTTTTTGTTTTTTGCAATGCAATTACAATTCAACACGCACCCGTTAAGGTTAGCTCTAAACCAAAACGATGCAGAAAGTAACTCTAACCAGAATGTACACCAGGATCCCGATGTGGGCAAGGTGTGAGCATTGGTCAGAGGGTCTAATGCAGATGCACAACTGGAACGGAACTCTAACCAAGAATGGCGCCGTGTGAGGGCGAGCATATGGTCAGAGGATCAATGCATGATGAACTCAAGTAACCCTAACCAAGAATGGCGCCGAGTGATGGTGAGCATATGGTCAGAGGGTCCCTAAACTACTTAACTGAAAGCAAATAGGCGGCAAGCCAGCCTCTTCCACTTATTCAGTGGGAAATACAATTGATTAAATGAGAGATAGGAGAGGAATGGCTGATAGTACTACTAACAGCTTACAATATGTCAGAATGTCCACTTAAATCTGGAGTTTTCGAGTCCTTCAATGCTGCAACTGATTAGTATGTCTTCCCAATACCAAATGTGACTTCCAATGCTCAATCCCAACCAAAGGAACAACTTTCTTGATTCTGATATATCAGACCTGCAACATAAAATGATGAAATCTGCAACATAATACTCACTCAAATGTTCATAACTTGATCAAATCACACTCTAATGACATGAAACGAATTGCAGATTGCTCTAATGATGAAGGCGCCCAAAATGAATACTTAAAACCTCACCAAACAACTCCCATTTATTTTGCACAAATCCCAAGGTACTTCCTAAATGGTACGGCCCTCTTGTAGGGGTGATTTAGCTAGGAAAAATCAGAAACTTCATTATAAATTCCACAAATTTGCAAGTAGGGTTGCCCCAAGTAGACAAGATGATATGACAAACACCCAGAACAATATCTCTTTTATTTTTTGATATATGAATGAAAATTGCCTACAGCCATGCAACATCAGCAACTCTGAAATATGACAGAAAATGCAAACTAGAACTCCAAAATGCAAACACTCAACTAAAATGCAAATCAAACCTATTACAAGCTAACTCTCAACTAGTTGCTATCTTTCAAGCAAGAAGATGAGCCATTGCTAGGAGGTGTGCTTTCCTCGAAGCGAGTGCCTGAAGACAATTCAGCAGCATAACAATGTAGTAGACAAAAGATCCCAAATGAAGAGCTGAGGCCTGAATATAAAGACATGAAGAGAGCCTTCTAGAAGCTTCAAGAAGGGCGCCCAAACCCTAATTTTGAATTCAACTCCTTCCCTCCAAAAGTGGCGTCCTTTTCCTTTTAATAAAATATTTCACTTTATAAAAAATCCCTCTCTCCTCAAGTAGGCGTCCATTTCCTTTATGTGATGAGCCCTGCTGGCTCTCAGCTCAAAACCCTTATTTTCTTAAGTCTTTAGATATTTTTTTAAGTTTTTTAGAGAATTCTTAATTGACAGAAGAGAAGGGGCGCAGCATATTTTTGCTTGTAATTTGAAATTTAAAGCAAAAACTCACAAAATGGAAATGCAGAAGTGCTAATTATACTGAAACAATAAGATCATGCATAACAGACATACCCGAAAATCTCCAGTTATTTTAAATAAAGAAATTGCCAGATCTACAGCTGGAATTGATGAAATCAAGCATAAAGGCATGCCATGACTCCAGAATGCATTTCTCCTGCTCAGAAACTGGACACAATGCTCAAGAAATACTGGACACCCATGATAGAAGACTAAAACCAAGCCAAAGGGAGGCGTTTCAATTTATTTCTTCACACGCCTCTTTCAAGGCACAATTCCCAATGAAGGCCGTACGGCCAAGAAAGAAAGAGGTAGAATCTCTGATGGAAGTCTATGAAGCTGTGTAAGGATGCGCCACCAGAAGGAAACCCTCAGTTATTTCAATCAACAAACAACTCAGTAAAAAACAATCTCTGTAGAATCTGTAGAACCTCTGGCTGAAGCTCTCAACATGCACTGATTCGACTGATATTCCACAATCTCAAAAGTGCTCACACTGAAGAGGTATCGTTCTTCAATGGCAGTTTGTTCAAACCCTGATCACAGGAGAATGCACAGGCAAAATGCTCAAGGCAAAGAGAAATGGTCAAAAGATATGAGTTTCTATTGCCAGAAATGCCCTTTTATGCAAAGGCACGCATTTCAAGAAAGATACGCCACTTTTAGGTTTTAAAATCTTTTAAATAATATTTAATTCATCTCAATAGTTCATGAATTAAATACTTGGCGCACTTTTTAATATTTTAAGCCATTAAAATATTAAATCCCTTTTTTGAACATTTTAAGTGATATAAAATATTATTAAAGTCAATGTGACTTTAATAAAAAGGCGTTTAAGTTAAATAATTAACTTAATCACTTAAAATTCCATAATACGCTCAAAACTCAGGATAATCCCGTGCCGTCAGAAGCTGTGAACTCCTGGAATGCCAACGCTCGCTGTGATCCAATCACTGGCCTCTGAAAACAAGAACAATCCACCTCTCCAGAAAGTACCACTGACCCTCTAACCCAACCTGTTAGCCTACGAGAGTCCAATAAAAGGCTAACCATCGCAAAACAAGATCATGTTGAAAAAGGGGACATTACATTATCCCCAATATTTGACTTCAAAATATATAATTTCTCTTAATGAAGTATTGACCCATTAGGTCCCCTTTTTAAAAACAACATTAAGTTGTAATGCTAGGCAAGGGGGGGGTGTGTTATAATATTAAAATATAATATTATAATGTGAAAATACTTATCTCTCCATGGAAAATGCACCCAAAGGCCAAAAACGGAAGTGCCAGCTGAACCAACTGAAGAAGAAGACCAACTGAACTGAACCCAACCTGTCCACTGCCAAAAATAGAATTTACTAAAAATAGTAAATTCATGAAGTTGCCCGAAATGCCAAACTGACCATACCACCGCGAAGCTCTCTGAAAACCCAGAAAGAATCCGCAATCCGATTTTCAAACTTCAAGCAATAACCTCCTCAAAATTAGGAAACCCTAATTTCACCATCCGAGTAGCCTACGGGTCTCCAGAATAGGCCAACGGTCAACTGCAACAATCATATTTGAGAAGGGGACATTACAAAAGTGTGTCATCCAAGTATTTTAGAGGTTGTTGTAGGCTGCTGGGTGAGTGGAATACTGATCCGAGTTATCAGGAGGGAACATATGCAATAACTGGAGGTGGGTTTCATTGATTTAAGGTTGCCTTGACCTACAAAAGAAATAGCAGACCTGTTATAGTTCCCTCTTTTCATTCCAGACCTGCTGCAGCACCTGGAAATGTATGAGAAGTGGCTTCTTTGACTCTCAGACCTGTGTTTCCCCTTAAATCTGCTATTTGATTGGGACTGTGCATTTCTGGGAGTGATTATTTTGGTGTGTAACCAGCTGCAGGTGTTTATGGAATAATTTGAAGAGTTCAGTCTAAAGTCGCCTTGCTGTTCATGCTTATAACAGAAAAAAATCAGACCTGTTAACACTCAGAATTTCCCTGTCAACCTGTAGTAGCAGCGATTTAAACTGGGAAATCAGACTTATACTGCTCATTATTGACTCCTGAATTGAGGTATTTCATAGGGTGTTTAATATGTATGTTCATTTCATGAATTGACGCCTTACTTTGAATGATTGTTCACTAAACATTGAATCACTATTGCTTGGGTATTGAAAATATGCATAACAGACTTAATGTCAGCAAAAAGCCCACCTTTTGTATGTTCATGTTGTTGATCACATTTGCCAAAAAAAATAAAAAAAATAAGGGGTGTCATTACAGGGAGCACCAGATAGGTGACATAGAAGCAAAACAATGAAGAAGGGGACAAATCCAGACAGGATTATATGGGTGTGAAGCATAATGCTCGTTGATCTTGCTTTGCACCAGAGACGATGACGAAACAAACTTAAAAAAAAATTGATAGATGAACTGTAGGAATTGAATTGCAATCTTTTATTCAGTTTGACAAGCTATTTATAAGCTTCTTTATATGAACAATGTACTATTATGTAGTAGATCATTGTAGGTCTTATAGTGGACAAGGAATGCAGGTGTTCGTGTAGCGTTTTTATTTTCCTTATGTTAGGGGATGTTTCTTTTTTTCCTACACATATTATTAAGCTTAGTTATAGATTATTTAGACTTGGCTATTATAAGTACACATAGCATAACACATCAGTTACATGTGTCACTATCAACCACACTTGGGTAGTTGAATCTAACACCCTCTTTTGGAATTATATGCCACCTCTCATAGCTTTTCGTTTGTCTTCATTTGAGTAGGTGCAACCATGTAATTTGACATTTATCAAGTAGGTAAAACTCTTGGCTATTTTGGGTAATTGGAGTTATTACACTTCGTGGATGTATATGCCCTATTTGTGCTATACATATATACTTACCTATCTTCTCTATTAGTTAGAAAGAGTAATGTGAGCATTGCTTATACTTTTGTGTATTTTGTCTCTTGAGCTCTCTTCTTGTCAAGATTTTCTCCAATTTGCTATTTTGATCTTTGATCATCTATCAACTCGAGTGTGTGTGATCTATGACTAACATAAGATCCTAGCTTAGATTCTTGTTTCTTGTAGAATCTAACATTGTATCGGAGCTAGTTTGTTTGGTATAAGTTCATTTTGTAGTCCTATTTTTTATGAGAGATTTGAGACTAATCGTTGCTAATATTTTTCTAAAAAACCCAATATGCTTTTTTCTTTGATGCTTGGATGATCTTGGAGAATCAAAAGAATTTAGTAGGAAAAGGAGCATTTGTAATACTTTGGTTTGCATATATGTGTTTTTGTGAGATCTTGTAGATTTTCGGTAATCGTAGAGGCATTTTCAGCTATTCCATAGTGTCTAAAGACTTGAGAAAGTCAAGAATGGCTTTTGTTTCACCAAAATCGCAAATTGGAGGACCCAGCTGCAAATAGGGGTTTGAAGCATGGTTTCAGAAGGTAGTTGATATTTTGGAGCACTTTCAGCCCAAACGGACTTTGGCATCACGCTCAAAGGGTCCAAAAATAGAAAGATCGATTGTCAAATCGATGATTTTAGAGAACTTGACCTCCAAGGAAATTTTTTTTCCCTTCTTGAGCTGTACATGCCATGCCCAAAATTTACTCAAGGTGACCACACAAGTAGCACAACTTTTTGTTTTGTTTTTGTTCTTCTTTTGCCAATAGAAATTTCATTGGATCTTGCAAAGAGTGCTAAGTTCAAAATAAAATGTATGGTAACTTGCATCATTAGATTGTTGAAATGGATGTATGTGTATTATTACATTAGGGCGGCTTCAATTGGAACCCTAAAATGCCTTTAAACATGCCCTTGAACTTTATTCCTCTATTTTGTTCTCATTTTCCTTGTGCAAGCAAGAGAGGGTTCTTGTGAGAAATTTACATCTCTGGCACAAATATGTAGGTGAAGAACAGGGTTTATGTCCGTTGTAGCCAAAGGAAGCTCCAAGTTTTGTTTTTGGTTGATTCACATTTTTTTTTCATCTTTGTTTGGAAACAGGGGTATTGAACCCCCATGAGGGGCATGCCTCACACGCCATGCCCTATGGCTGTAGCGATTGTGGGACACGACCCCCACAGAGAGGCTATGCCTCTTGTGGGATGTGGACGAGGCTATGGCCTCCCCATTCACCCCACATAATATTTCTCTTATTTTTTTTAATTTTAGTGTGTGTTTTTTATTATTAATTTTTATACCCCTTTTTAAAATAAAATAAAAATGAAGATATTCTTGTATAAAATAAGATTGGAACCAGATTTGTTTCACCTATTTTCTTCCTGTAGTTGCGACGGTTACAACTTGAACTATTTTTAATCATTTACTTTTCCATATTATTTTATTTTATTTTTTTGTTTCTTTTTCTTTAATACTTTCATTTGGCTGTGATTACTAATAGCAATAATTGATAATCTTTATTAATAATTAACAGATCCTCTTTCAATATTGTGCGGACTATCTTGCCTGATGCTCACTTGACATCTTTTGTGCAAACATTGTAGTTTCATTGGCACTAGCATAGGTTGGCGATAGTTTTTTAATTATAGTGGCGGATCTTTGAAGATTGCGGCACATGGTAAGTGGCGGATATGTCTTTACTGCTTATGTTAGTAGGGGCAACCAAATTTGTTTCTTCCAGTGAAATTATGAAACTCCTTATGAATGCCCGACTCCTTAATAAGCTTGTATAAGTTAGCCAACACCTAGGGATGAGGAGTGGTTGGGAGTACCATGTTTGAATGGTACCCGTCTTCCTTAACCTCACGTATTCCTTAGGTATTAGGTGCTAACTTCATATAATGTTTGTGATTATTGCTATTGGTATAAATATAAATATTTAAACTGCCTCTTCTAAGGCTATGCAATTCAGACTAAGCATTGATGCCTTCAATATTAGCAATAGGGTTCGATTGCATTGAATAGCGTATGTAATGGTGCCCATAGAAAGGTTGATCATTGAATACTAATAAACTCTGTGCCACTTTGACATATTGAAGGGTATGATGCCATGGTTCCCTGCGACCCTTCTCTCAAGCATACAACCTATCTGAAATGTATGATTCTTCCATAGCAGAAATAATAATATTTAATCCTCCCAATGTGTGAAAATTGCAATATGTAAGTTCTGCAAATACCTCTATGATTACTCTAATCAATTCCACAAGTCAAGACTAACTTGAAAATCTTCAAACCCTGATTATTCTAAAATTTGTCTTCATAGAAGACATCACAAATTTCTCATAATTGAACAATTGTTCGTTGAAGTCCAATTGTAAATCCTGAGTGAATCCGCTATCTGATGGAGATGGGTTTCCATCCAACTCCACCCTAAAACTTGAGGGTTTTCATCCTCTGGTTCCTAGAAAGCCAAGCTCTCCAATTTCCTGGTAATAAAATTTCTAATCGATACAATGAATTCAGTTTTTCCACCCTTTTATAGTCCACCACCTTTTCATATTTTAATATTAAATATCTGCCATTATAAAATAACTTTATTTAATATTTGAGCATATTATTTAATAGAGTTACTTTAGTGTTTTATTAATTAATTAAATATAAATGTCCACAAATATTAATTTAGGACAATTTAATATTTAAGTAATTAAGTTAATTTAGTGGTGACTATTTGGAAACTGGGGACATTATAGACGATTAGAAGAAAATGTTTTTTTATGATGTTATGACGATTTTTCTTGAAAAATTCCTCCTACTGCTACTGTTTGATGTTGTAAGAAGAATTAGGAGATTGCTACTGTTGCTGCAAATGGAGAAAATGAATGTCAAACCCTCCTTATTACATAAGGAATGAAATCCTATTTCTGTTAAAAAAATGTGGCATTGCCTTTTCTTAAAATAGTTTATTGCTATTTTTTTTTGTTTTATTTTCATGATACTTCACTTATGTAAATAGCTTTCAAACTTTTGAAACATCATAAGATTTAATTGAAGAGACACCTCTTTTGCACTTGATTCAGCCAAAAATAAGCGAATATAGCCTTTTATTTTTACAAGATTGGCATCTTAATATAGATGTGCTTCTCTTGTCCAATGTGTGTCCTCACATTAAAAAATGATTTATTGTATTACCTTGTGCCAATCACTAGGTCCTGTCCCCTTACATTAAAACCTTTTTTTAGTTATGTGGCATGTGCAAGTTTCCAGATACACGCCTATACTCATGAATGAGATTTTAAGGAAAAAAATGTTCTTTTCTTGAGTGTGCATGTGTGCTTCAAAACACACCACTACTCTTGGAAGATTCTAACACGTGTATATGGTTTGAGTGCTTGGTTTTGATTTGGAAAAATAAAATAAAATTGACTAAATTCATAATGGCACTCTTTTTCTAGTATCATCCTTTGCTTCAGCACATGCCAAAGCCTAGGTGTTGTGATGTCCCCGTCTCTTTTCTAGGAAAAAAGGGCAATTGAAATTAATTAATTAAATATTCAAATAGTCCTTTATTTATTTTTAAGGCTTTTGAAATATTTAATTAATCATTATTGGACTTTATTAAAGCTATTGATAAATGATAAATATTTGAGACTTTATAAAGTCTTAATTCCAAATTAAAAATGGACTTTGTTGCCATAACGCAAAAATGAATCAGTTGCCATAACGGAAAGGGGATGGTCTTTCTTAAGCCATTTTGGGCGAATTCAGAAACATCACGGAAGAATGAATTAAGTCTGGTTTTTGAATTGAAGTGTTGAGAATGAAAACTCTCAGACTTCGGGGTCACTCTCGGACGAAAACCCGGATTGGCCATTTTGGTATATATATTCATAGTTAATTATCAAAGCTTTGTTCTTAATCAAATATTATATTCAACCGAAAATATTCACTGAAGGAAACTACGACCGAATGAATGCTTCAAGCCTTCCTGTACATACAGACGCTGATGATCCAAATTCATAGTGTTGGGATATATTTGCGTATGGTGATATTGACGGGCTCTTTCAGTGACGGGTTGTCTGGAGAAGTCCCGATATCGGGACTGTTTGTTTCATCGAGCATTTCAATATAATCACTGCAGGAGCATTTATGCATATCAGAATTACTATCTCATCGAGTAACATACCGTGGGAGCACTTCCGGGGTTATCATTAATCATTGTGACTTGTGACTTCTTTACCGGTGAACAATCAACCATACGGCATGATATCATCATTGCCGGAGATTTATATTGGCTGTCGAGGAATGAAGACAATGTATAGAAGGCGTGGATGTTATTGTCGTCTCTTTTGGCTATGGCAGGTGTAATCTTCTGCACTCTAAATCACATCTGCATCTTCTTGATTGGGTGAAGAAATATCCAAGACTATCCTGGATGCTGAGATAGGAGTTGGCCTTTGCATATTCCAGCAACCGTTCCCTGTTGTTCTTTCTTGCTGCGGAAATTCACGGGTATGTTCACATTTAACGGAACCATTGTTATTAAACTGCGAATGTCGAGAATATTGTGGTATTGCGGTAGTAAATATTGCAAGAGATTCTTATAACGTCTTAGCAATTCCTACGCGTCTATATTGTCTTGTTGGACTGGAATATATGCTCTGTATTGCATATTGGTATTGGCTATACTTCACTGTCTTGATCATGTTTGTTAATTATTCCATCTTTATTAATGTTGCGTATTAATCACACCCAATTCATCATACCAATATACCATACAAATGCAAGCTGAACCTTACAAAACCAGTAAGGAATCGTTGATATCTAGAAGGGTTAGCAACAAATATTCAGGCAGGGGTCATTCTGGAAAAGTTTAAACATTCAGTATATGTCTATTCTTGTAAATGGCAAAAGTCGTCTGAATGGTCTGCATGAATTGCATATTCAATCCTGTTATGAGATAACCTATGCCTCCTACACAAGTCAATATTTTATGCAACAGCAATAATTTCAAGTTGTTCGTGTACATCTGTGCCAGACCAATATCTGATTCCGCAGTGAATGTGAAATTATAGTAATTGGGAAACTTGTTTCTTCTTCTCTGGATATACTTGAGGAGTTTCATCATTTCAGACCAGATCAATACTCATTGAATACATTGAGCTTGAAAGAATAGTTTGACAAATATCATTGTTGGAAGACTTGGGTAATAACAGCAATAATCTTGGCCTAAGGGGTCGGGGTTATTACAGGGGTGCACCAATGGATATGGTCATCTTTTTCAAAAAGAATAACCCTTTTTACTAGAGCATATGTGTAGCCATGCCAATGTTCTAGATAGTTTCATTTTTGTTGTTGTTGTTGAAGCCTATCCTTTACAAGGCACTGACCAATTGCCTAGTGCACTCCAGTACTTTGCAAGAAAAATTCCTTTGGTATTAAATTCCTTTGTGAAGCTGCCCATGTTTTTGTCTTGAATGTGCTTTATCTTTCCTTTGACTCATGCTAACTCCTATAGATGCATTCCGATGTACAGAAGTGGAAACAGATTTTTTGATTAATTCCCTTTGTAAAGGCATGTTGACAGCCTTTGGTGTGTGGCATTGGCCTAGAAACATCTTTTAAAGTTTATAACTTCTTTATGAGGCGCATGCCATTAGTTTGAATCCTTTGTGTATAGGGATTCCATTCTCCTTTGTGACTCTCACAAACAGGTCTTTGCGTTGGAGTACCTGTTTCAACTTTTATGCACACCTCTACACTATTCTTCCTTTTCAAGTGTGCCACTCTTCATTTTCACACACTTATTGCATCCTGTGCCTTGACAAGCACCTCTGGCCTGATCTTTTGTATTGGCATGCCAAGAAACGTTTGCATGTGCTAATATATTGGCTTTTTCTCAACACATCCCTGAACTCCTTAATCTTTTATTCACCTTTGTAATGTCACATCCTTCTTTGCAATCATGCATCTTCAAAATTGTCTTAACATTGATCTTTCCTGAAGCATGCATCCATGAATCTTGAAAAAGTCCAACTCCTTTGGCAAGGCATGGTCTATTTTCATGATCTTGCAGGGGTTAGAAAAAGAACCAAAAGATGACAAGATTTTAAAACAGATTTCATATTGATAAACTTGGGAAAAGAATCACTTCAAACAATGCACACAACAACATAGTAGCATTATATTTACACTGCAATGGCATATCAAATTTTAAGTGTAACTGGAATTCAATTACACATTTTTCAAGTAGGAAATATATGGAAAATTAAAAGACATTAAAATACCCATGAAAAACTATAATGTCCCTCTTAGGATGTGATGAACCTTGCTGGTTCAACTTCAACCCTTGATGCTTAAACTGATTTGTTTTGTGTTTTTGAAGATTTTTGATTTTTTGTGGTTTTTGCCAATAAAGATAATGGTGCAATTTTGAAAGAAAATGCTTGAAAAATTCAAATAAAATACTACGGATCTAAAAATGAAGGAATTCAATTGATAGACTGATGCCAAATAATTTATTGTTCTTCCGAACTGATTACAACTGTGATCAGACAACATGCATAGAAAAAAGCAATGACATTTATTCAGAAAACCTGATTATTGCAGCCGCCCCTAATGATGAAGATTTAGTACGGCCAACCTCAGAAGACCCTTCTCCAGCCTCGAAATTGTTGCAAACTGACCCAGAGACCTGTTGTGACCTTTTCACACATCGCCCCATTCAAGATGGGGACCCCCTAAATTTTTGCTCCGTTCCGGTCTTTTGGCTTGGGTTTTCCTCTCTCTCTCGCTCTGTCTCTTTTCTGATGTCCGCCTTTCGAGGTTGCGCCGTCTTGAGTTTAAGTGTGAAGACCAAGTCTAAAATTAGGGTTTCACTGAAGGTCAGGTCCAAAAAGTGGAGTAAATTGAAAAGTGAACTTAACATTGTTGTCGGCCGAGGGCATCGGCAAGCTTCGACCAATTTTCATTGATTCCAAGGTACTTACTATTTTAGTAAGTGCACAATTGAGGAGCAATTTGTCGACTATTTTGAGATTAAAACGGTCACCATAGCGTTCGAGTCATGTCGAACTCTCGCGTGCAAAATTTGAGGCAAAAGCAGGACAACTTACTATTTTTAGCGGTCCGGCTTCCGGCACGAATTTCAGGGTTCAGATGCAGAGTTTTTCTTTGCATGTCTGGATATTCCTTCTGGGTTTTTCGAGACCTTCGCAACGATATAACATGCAAAACGAGACGACAACTTTGAGAATTCAGCCTTTGAGGCCTATTTTTGAGGTTGCATGTCGGGGTTTCTTTTGCATGTCGGTGATTCTGATGGGTTTTGAGCTTAGATGATGTAACATGCAAGGCGAAGCGACCACTTCGAGAATTGACCTTACGAGGCTATTTTAAGGAGTTTGCATGTGGGGTTTCTTTGCATGTCCGGGGTGATTCTGATGGGTTTTAAAGGAAACTTCGCTGATGGTGTGACTTATGCAAATGAAGTTCCTTTTCGATACAGGAACTTGCCTTTATTTTTAGCGAGGGTGTGTGTCTCGGCGACCGCCTCACGTAGTTCAAATTCACAAGGCGTCAGCGGTGCCACAAAAAGCGAAGGAAATAGAGATCATTTGATATGCATCGAGGCGAATTAGGGTTTCCGGCAGACCTAAAAATAGGCATTAAAAGATTAGAAATTTTTCAAAAACGGTGTAAACCACCGATCGGCATTCTTGGGCTATCTGGTGAAATTCCGATTGATCAGACGCACTATTTATAGTAAGTCAGTTGGAAACATGCTAAAATAGTAAATCAAAGTGCATGCGTCGATTAATGCGGCGACAAAGGTCACGCGTGGTGAGGAGCGCCTCATTAAAATTTCAAGTCGATCGGAGCATGGGAGCTATCAAAAACATGAGGTTACTATTTATAGTAAACCACCTTCAGAAACATGCTAAAAATAGCAGGGTGACTAAAAATGGCAGTGCCGACAGGTTAACAAGGTTATAAGGATGCAGTACGCAAAATTTCAAGCCATTCCGAGCTTCAGAGACGCAAATTCAGAGGGCTTACTATAAATAGCAGGGTATGAAATACTGACGAGGAACGAGAAAATTTGTCTAAGTCTGGAACTTCATCCAGAAGACATAGCAAATGCGCTAGGTGAGTAAGAAAGCATGAAAAAATTCTAAGTATGGCGTTCATCCTGCTCAGGGGTCCAAATGCGCCTAAGGCACCAGAAGTCAAAGAAAGTCAACAATCATCGTCCTGCAGGCATAGGGAAATGCGCCCAAAAGAAGGAAAGCTCAGAAAAGTTGAAAATTTTTCTAAGTATAAGAAATCCGCCACCACCCTCTAAATGCGCCCAAGATGCAAGTTTATCCTGCTCAGGGGGTGAAATGCGCCCAAAGTTGTAGGTGGTCAAAGCAAGGTCAACACTCAAATCCGCCTCACCCCTCCAAATGCGCCCAACTTGAAGTTTATCCTTCTCATGCATCTAAATGCGCCCAAGGAAGGATGGAGTCAACAAAGTCAAAGTTTTTTATCCTTCATCACATACAAAATGCGCCCAAACTAGGCCATGTGAAGACAAAAAATAGAAGGTGAAGAATCACCCAAGGACGTTGGAGAAGGTTATCCACCAGCTACATGAAAATGCGCCCAAAGCAAGGAGAGGGTCAACAAGGTCAAAGTTTTTATCCTCCTCAAGGGCTAAAATGCGCCCAAACTTGTGCATGTCAAGACAAAAAGGTGGAGTTGAAAGGTCATCCAGTGGATATGCTCAAATGCGCCCATGTTTGGATAGTAAAAGATGAATAAGGGTGGTAAATGGGATGAAAATTTTGCCAAGGCGTGGTAAACTCAAGGTAAAGGCTAGGCGTTATCCTCCATCATGTGTAGAATGCGCCCAAGGTGGTGGGCCTTAGAGAAATTTTGCTAGGCGTGTGTGTTGGGAGCCTAAAAGTGTTAGAAAATTGCCTAGGCGTGATTTTAAATCTCCTCTCAAGTGTGTTATACGTGCCAAGGGTGATGAAGGTGGTAAAGTGTTAGAAATTTTTTTTCCTAAGGCGTGGTGTGTGTTGGGAAATATTTGAAGGGAGTGAAATAAAATGCTAGGCGCCTCAGATAAGAATAAAATATTTTCTAAGTGTTGGAAAATTTCTCCAAGGCGTTGGAATATTTCCCAAGTGTGGAGTGAAATGCAAGTGAAGTGAAATAAAAGTGTGCTAGGCGAATAAAATTTTTCTAAATGAAGTTGATAAAAAAAATTCTCCTCCACTGGCAAACAAATAGAATTTTCTAAGGGAAATTTTTCAAGAATGCAAGAGATGATTAAAAATATTTTTCTAAGGCATATATTTCCTTTCTTAGAAAATACGCCTAGAACCCAGGATGATGAGATTTTCCGAAGCACGAGCAAATTTTCTCAGCAGTGGAGCCAGGGGTGAATGATAATGCAGGATGAGTTCAAGTTCTTCAAATCAGAGCAACACAGAGTAATCACGGGCGAAGAATGAATTTAAAATGATGAAAATAATATTCTAAGGTTCAAAATTAAAAAATTAAATGAACCCGTTCGTTGGGTACCCATGAATTCGAGACATTCTGAAGAAAATTTTCTTCTGGGTACTGGACGTTCGTGATGAATGATGGATTTCCTAGTCTTCCGAACTTTGCCGACACTTTTTCAGTGAAGAATTTAATCAATGCTCAAATTGTGAATTTTCCTAAGGGAAAATTTAAAATTTTCTAAGGCAGAGGGAATAAAATGTGTTTTCAACATGAATTTTCTTCAAATGGAGTTTGAGATGAGTTGCCTAGATAATTTTGATTAAATTCTTCGAGGGTGAATTTTCCAGAGCAGAGGAGGAGTTGAATTCGATTTCAAGTGACAGAGCTCCGGCTGGTGGATTCAAAAAATGATGAATTAAATTAAATTTTCAAAAATGAATTCAAAAAAACGCCAGTCAAAGTCAAGTTTCTAGAAGAATAAGATTCCCGACGATTGGAGACAAGTGTCAGAAACACTAGAGAGGGAAAATTCGAATTCTTGAAGTGGAGTAGTGGATTTTAATGGCACTGGCTAAAATTAACTTCTTCTAGAATTCGGGTTTTAGCTATAAAATGAACAAGTTTCTCACTTATTTTCACAGCTGAAGAAGTCGAACTTGCTCTGAGAGTGAAGTGTTGCAGTGAATTGTTGCTTGAAGAGTTTGAAATCTGAATGTTGCTGAGTTGAGAAAAGGATGCCTCGAGTTGCTGGAGAGCTTGAAGGAATTCGAATTTTGCTGAGGAATAGAGTT